>VWYH01001518.1:575739-720160 GCA_013399365.1 Pampusana beccarii
AAAAAAAAAAAAAACCCAAACCAACAAAAAAAAAAACCAAAAAAAAGACCCACCAAAAAACATGCACAAAAAACCCCACACAACAAACACAAAGTTAATCACATATTTTCAAACAAGAAAAGGAGAAGGAAGATGGATTTAAATGTTATCAAAAAAAGTAAACAAGATTATTATTCTACCAGAAAATATCCCAAATGCATAGAGAAGAACAAAACGCACAATAAATAAGCAACCATCGTGTTGTGTAAATGGACAGTTCACTTCTTAACAAATCTGGCTCTTATGCATGATTAAACATACTTACATAGCTGTTTTGCTATGGTAAGTGGGACTGACAGTACTATATTGGAAATCACCTTAATTTGATCATACAGCAAAAATTTCAGATTTTTAGGCTGCAACTTCATCTAGATCTGCGTGCAGTGATGCCCCCTCCCAAATGTCCGGAGGGGCGGCCCAGGCCGTGCCCACCGCTCCCAGTTCAGGGGCTGGGAAGCTGTAACGCCCCTGTACGCTGAGAGAGGATTCTACAGCACGACGAAAGAATGTTCCCTGTGTCCAGAAAAGGTATTTTGACACCTATATAAAAACGGCCTCTGTTTTAGACAAGCTATCCACTGCGAGGAGAGACAAGACATTGCACAGCAGTGAGAAGTAATGAAAAAAGTGTGAGAAACAGCCCTGTGATACCAAGGTGAGAGAAGCAGGAAGGGAAGAGTGTCTGAATAGGGATGGAAAGACCATGGTGGAGCGGTCATCCCCCTGCAGCCCACGGACATGACACCGGGGCACGCGGAATTTCGTGAGGGACTGCAGCCCTGGGAGGGGCCCACTCCGGAGCAGCAGAATCTGTGAGGAGGAAGGAGCAGCAGAGCAGTTCTGGGATGACCAGAGACCCCATTCCACCTCCCACTGTGCCACTCGGTATGTGGGAAGAGGTAGATGAACTGGGAATGAAGGAGTGATAATGAGCCTGGGAAAAAGATGAAGTGGGATGGGGGCGGAAGGCATTTAGTTTTCACTTCTGTTTTTCATCGCTCAACTCTGCTCTGATTGACAATAAACTAAATAAACTCTCCCCGAGTCAAGTCTGTTTTGCCTGTGATGGTAAGTGATCTCCCTGTCTATCTCAACACACGAGCTTTTCCATCTTATTTTCTCCTCCTGTCCTATCAAGGTGGGAGAGAGAGTAGCTGGGTGGGTGTTTGTCAGCCAGCCAAGGTCAGCCCAGCACAGTTATAAAACTCTTGTTTCTGTCTACTCAACCAAGTGTGTTGCAGCTGTGTACCTTGAAAAACGTCCAGAAGCAAGAGCCTCCCCCAGCAGCCAAAGCCCCAATTGCTGGCCTGCCCCCTGGCACAGCTAACAAGCTAAAACAAGTTGTAAGGGAAAACTCCAAACAGCAGGGCTGCCTTTGCCAGCCTTTTCCCCCCCTCTCAGCTTATTGCGACCACCTCTCCTCAACTCAGGGCATCCTTGACATTAGGTACTATTTTACCACTACATGGTAAAATAGAACGTGGCCTGATGAATGAAGAAAGGAAAGAAGAGTAGGAGGATGGTGAAAGGTCGGGAGATGACAACTGGGGCAAACAGGAAACGAGAGCTGGGGCAGGTTGTGCAACAAGGCTCGGACAGGACCAGAAGGCAGCACAGAGAGCTTGAAAAATGACAAGTCAAGGAGACAAGACTGGAAGGAGAACTCTTGCAGCATGATTCTTAGCAGGAAAGCAAACTTACTCTGCAAAATGAGCAAGAACCAGGTCAAAAAATCCCCACAAGTCGATTTGGTGAAATCAGGAGGGCTGCTGCCTGTGTGATGCGTGCCCTACGGCACACACTTCCACATGCGCAAGAAAAGTGGCAATCACTGGCAGAAGGGAAAGGCTGTCCACCATGGCTAAACCAAAGCCAAAACCCAGTCCGTGCTCACTGGCAGCAAACCGTTCCTCCCCAATCACATGGGCAGTGATGATGTTTTTGCACAGTGCTCTTCTTACATCCCCTCTGATGTGGAATGACCAGGCAGGATGGCAGAGGGCTGCCCATCAGGCCCGCCGAGGGGCAGAAAGAGCGGCCTGGCACATGCCAGGGCAGTCTTGCAGTACTGCAGCTTGGCTGCTGCACGAGGCTTCCCCCGCCAGTGCCTTCTGCTGCCAGGTGGCTGCAGCCCAGGTCACAGCACGCTCCCAGCATGATGCTGCAGAGGGCTCCAGCAGCACCGGTGCACCAGGGTGGTGAGCGGAACCGCAGGGTTCCACCAATAGCCAGCCCCATGGTCCAGCCTGGAAGCAGTGACCCAGTATGAAAAGTTAAAATCTGGTCAAAGGGTGAATTTCCCCAGCAGGGGAATGGAGGAAACCAAATCCACACCTACAAATCATTAAGAGTCCTTCACCACTTCCCAGCATGAAAAAAAACAACCAAAAAACAAACAAACAAAAAACCCCCACAACAACCAACCTGCAACCAAACTATCAAGATCACAGGTTATCATTTGGAAATAGTCACTGTGGTTGCATTGAACCAGAACACAGGGAAATACCAGTGGTCTGAGGGAAATAAACTCAAGATGTTTAATAATGAATGCAAACTAGCAGCAGGTTTGAAATGTCTCCCTTTGCCATCTGTAGTTTCGCACTAATTAATATTAAATCTTTCCCAATACATTACCACAAACTGATCCTTCACAAAAATCTTGAACTGCTTATCAGAATTTGTGCAGTTTAGTAAACACAATGGGAAACGTTACTGCATCGAACACTATTTGTTTTTAAAAAAAAATCCATGGAAATGTACTAAGAAAGGACATTTGGTAGGTGGCCTTTGAGTTTTCAAGTAACTTGATTATTCATCACTCTGAGTGACATTATATACTAACTACTATTCACATTTGGCCTTTGAGAGGTTATGCTCTCTTACGTATTTTTGAAAAACAGCATCTTTCTCACCCCATAGTATTTTTTTCTTTTTTTTTTTCTTTAAATGGAGTCCTCTATGGATAAAGAACTACTTAGAAAAACAAACAAAAAAACCCAACAAACAAAAAACCCAAACCACAAAATTAAGTTATTGGACAAAAAACACCTTTCTGACAACATAATCACTGTGCTATCCATGTGAAAAGACTGCAACACCAAAAAGTTTCAGCTTCTTAATATCTTTTTTAAAGGAGCTTATTGTGCTTTCAAAGTCATTTATTTTGCCCTGTAGTCATTTAAAGGAAGAAAAGAGGTCCTGGTAAAATGTAAAAGAGGAAAGTGTCCAGAATGAAAAGAGGTAAGTTTAGCAGCTTTTTCACTGATTCACTGTTAAACACTCGTGACAAGGTTTCTGGCCTTCGAACAGCTACCTAAATAAGTCTTCCCCTTCTGTCCTGTGGCCCATACAAATATCTTTCTACACCCAGCTCAAATTTCCAGCCTCTCAGCTCCACACTATTCCAGGCAGAGTGAAGACTCCAAAGATTGCACACCAGGTTTCCCAAGACGGCAGCTCAGACCATCAGCCACACATTCACAGAACCACAGAATGGTCTGGGTTGGAAGGAACCTTAAAGATTATCCAGTTCCAACCCTCCTGCCATGGGCAGAAACACCTTCCACTAGACCAGGCTGCTCAAAGCCTCATCCTTCATAACTTCTCATACAATTAGGAGACTTCAGTCATAAGACTGTGCCCACGTTTGCCAGCAATGTCATCTTCTTAGCTACAAGCCCTCGTAAAGCTTCTCAGTTGCTTTTTCCTTGTCATTCAGGTCTGATGTGAGCCTGGACTCCAATAAATATTAATTTATCTATTATGATGCCAATTTGTTCTTGTGCTTTAAGTCACAATAAGCTTTCTACGTGATCTGAAGAGCTGTAGACCACTGTATTACAAGTAGCAATTATTTGAAATACTACATCTCCACAATACTTTTGTTTATCCCTCTGAAAACAGCTTATTCTTTCCCATCCCTCACCTAAGTGAACCCTTCGACAGCAAAGAGTTTGCACAACAGACTACTAGGCAGCACATCGAAAGCATCTCTACTCTCGATAGACAAGTAGCAACACTGATGGAAGAGCTCTTACGAATTCTCAAGTGCCAGATCTTAGAAGGTTGTTACACTTGAAGACAAGATTTGCAGCAAACCAAGACAGGAATCAATAGAAGAGCTACGTTATGTCCGTGGTGTGCTTGTTCCCACTTCGTAAGTCTCCTCTAAGTAACTGCATCCCTGTGCCGAAGGCAGATCTCTGTTACCAGCCCAGTCTCAAGCAGAGCTGTAATTCAGTCCCCCCCACAGGTGAAGTCCGATTTCACATCTGTAAGAAATGGGGGGCAGTTCCAATCACAGAGCACCAGGTGTGCTCTGGTGAGGTCACTGCTTTGAAGTCTGCAGCCTCTATTCCAGCTACACAGAGGCCAACAAAAGGCTCAAAACAAACAAAGAAACAAACAAACAAAAAAACCCAACCACAAACCACAAATGGAGAGATATTAAACCAAGTGCCAAAATTACTCTTCCCCATAGTCAAGGCAATTTAAAAGCAATTACTAAACAAAACAATTGTTTTCCCCCAAAGATCTGTGAATAATGCTAGGGTTCTGTTTCAGCTCTTAAACAAAAAGCCATATTAAGACCTATGAATAAGGCTTAAGGATTCACAAATGTAGGCATTTAAATTCTGACTTTTTTAAAGAAAAACATTTTATACTGTGGCTCAAAAATAAGCTCATCAAGCTGACAAACTTGCAACAATAGTGGTATGTAGTAAAGACAGATATACACAGTAACTTTTAAAAAAATGGGAAAAAATACGCTGGTTTATTTCAATTACAAAAGCTACAGGACCTCAGCCTTCATTCAGATTCTGCAACAGAAGACAGCCTTCTGCGAACACAGGAGTAAGTCAAGAACTCGATATAAAGACTTTCCAATGCTCTTCTGACCAGAAATTCCAGTAGAACAGTGTATACCTACTACAGTGTCCCATGGATGATGTAAGTGAATGCAATTCTCAGAGAAAAGGACAAAAGGGATTGCGAGCTCCAGAGCAGCACAAAGATAACAGACGAGAACTGGTCATGGAAAGAATAATCTACAGCAAAATAATACGGCTTTTATTAAGTATTACCTACTAAAGTACTGGAGGTATATTCCATCATCTTTTGGGGTCTTGCAGATTATGCTTCTATTCTCTAAAGGCAGCACATTACTTAACTTCGTGGTTTAGTTTTCCTTTTTTTTGGCTACTTCATGTGCACCTTCAGCTACACTCATTAAATAATTCACTTTTACAGATGTCTTTCTCCTAATATTTGAAAACTCCCTGGTAATTCATCCTGGCTTTTCTACAAGCTAACCCACTGAAAACAAAACAGAACACAAATTATTAGAAAAGAGTAAATTTTTAATGACAATTCTGCTCTAGCATTACTGAAACACAGAAGTCCCACCTCACGATCTTTCCTGATATTAGAATTCATTATAATCTGCACGTCTGTGCCTCTGAACGAAACACTGATTCCCCAAGGTATTGCCTCTGATGTGTAAGAAGTCGAAGCTCACCGGGAAGCAAAGCATTCTCATAAAGGCATTATGTCTTCCTTTGAAACAGAACTTGAAACTTGCAAGTTTAATTTTCAAAAGCCCACATCCCAAGAAAGTTTGCTTTTAAAAACTGCAAAAAAGGAGGTAGAGCTTCTGTTCTTATTTTAAAGGCAAACATACGAAAGCATGTTGTGAAGCAATAGGAGCTGTAGCACGAAGGTATTATAAGAGGTTTCAGAGGCAGCAACCTACCTTGAAAGGATTTTTCTCTTGGGAGAATGACTGAAAATAAGATTAATACACTTGAGAAAGCAGAATGCAAACAAAGAATATAAAGAATGATATTCTGTTTTTCAAGAGAATAAATTAGCATAGGTAGAACAAGCAGCATCATCTCCTAAAATCCAACTTTGTAAAGTTAAAAACTGGACAGACTAATATCTACTGCCAAAGCTAAAACAGCAGCACTGTGGTAGCCCCTTCTCTACAGACAGAAGACTTTAAGAAGGTATCTTTTCTAGGACCACTCAACCCAGCAGGAGGGGGGAGGTGGAAAAAAGGGAACTCGTTAGAGTTCAATCAGAAGATTACTTCTTCCTTGAAAACAGGGTTTCTAAAGGCCTAAAACCAGGAACAGGCAGGCAACCAACACTGAATAAGCAAACAATAGAAAACAAAGACATCACACACACACCAAAAAAAAAAAAAAAAAAGCAGTAATAAGCTAGCTGCTGTAGAATAAGGTCCTTTTCAGGGGAAAATAATGGCTAAACAATTGTTTATAAAAATGTAAATAAAAGTGGCTAAATAAAGTTTAATATCATTTGACATCACATTAAAAATACAACTGCTCTTTTCTTCAAATACAGCTGAGCAAGTTGCAAGAGGTATATAAAACGTACGGGGGGAAAAAGCTAACTGGGTCAGATAATTATCAACATCAAACATAAGACAAGTTATAAAAAAACTCCATACCTCTTAATCAAATAAACATTCTTTCCAATTCTATTTTATTATATCTATTATAGAAAAGAGTGTGCAGCTGACACAACACTCGTCTTTATTAGTTGATCATACTGGAATAAAATTGTCTTGACTTCAGTTAGCACGGTATGCCTTCACACTTGAGGCCTAATGGTTATTTCATGACGCTGGAGCATCCCAGCCCACCAGCTGAGAAGTGCTTGTCTACAGCAGCAGACGATAGCAACACTGATGCACCTGTGGAAACCAAGATTCAAGTTGACAGAGATTCATCTTCACAGGGAAGTTCTTGAACTCCCATTAGATCAGAAACTTTTAAATCCCATCACCTGGACAAAATTAAACGGAGTAGCTTCATCTTGGTGCTTGTCCCAGTAAATATGGGGGCATCGTTTTGGGAAGTGATGTTTGCTTTCTTAAGAGAAAGCAGAGGTTTCTCAGGGCCTCCCTCCTTCACCTCCCTTTATAAGCAAGCAAAATTATGTTGTGTGAGTCCTAATTACTTTGGATTTTATGAACTCTAGTCTTAAATAAGAGATTCCATGAAAAACATGTGGCAAAAATGCAGCAGAACAGGAAAACGAACACAACACCCAAATTCAACTCTAGGTAGAGTTTATACTGGAAATAGTTTGGGAACACTTGGGGATGTAAGACACATTTCCTTATGACAGAGTAACATGGATATTCCTTATCACAACTTCAGTTGCAGCCATCACACTCCAGCTTAGGACTTCCCACTAGGCAGAGACTCAGACAGCTGTGTCCCACCTACACCACCTACAGCTAGAGAACTTACTATGGGAAAATCTCCTCTAGACCTATGTAATATTTTTTCCCCCATGAGAGTGGTCAAATCCCTGAACAGATGCCCAGCGAGGTCACAGTCTTCATCCTTGGAGGTGTCCAAATTCCTCTAGATGCTCAGTGGAGATCTCACCAATGCAGCCAATGTAACTAAGCGAGAAAGTCACCTCACTCTCCAGAAGAAGCCTTATAAATGGCCCAAATGACCTAATAAATGAACTGATACACACTAGCCTCTGCTGACCAGATCAGCACTGATTAGATGGGAGTCCAGACAAGCATGTTGAAATTTATCGAACTTACCAAATCTACCTCCTTCCCAAGCTTTTCTTTTTGTGTGACAGACTGATCTCTCCAGTTAAATAAAAACATTACGACTACCTAACTCATTTCTGAATTGTTGGTTACACCCATGACAGTATCTGCCACTTCAACATTACAGCACTTGAGAAGCAATAAAGCCTCTTCATCTATCAAGTGAGAGAAATAATAGTACTCTATGGACGATTTTGTAATTCACAATAATTAGGTATATTCGCTGCAAATTTCCCATTCTTTTACTTGTAAAATATATGAAGGGTAGTTGCAGTATATGGTAGCATAAGGAACACAGATTCATTCATAGCATGAAGGACACAAATATTGTACAGTCATTAGAAATGCTGACACAAAACTTTACATCACTCCGTTTCCAACTTGATGCAGCATCACAGGTTAGAAAATACTCTGAAAGGGGAGCATTTTATTACCCAAAATACCAGATGTTTCATGACAAGACAGCAGCATGCTCTCAACATCCACAATAATCTACAACTTGTAGAAAACCCACACTTAAGGGAGTAACACTTAAGGAACAATGCCTCTCACTTTAGAAAATACATTCTGTGTAAGCCAAAAATTAGAGTTTTCCATAATTTTCATTAATTTCATTTCATTAATTATATAATCATAAACAGTATCAAACAACCAAAAAATAAGGAAGAGAAACCAAGATTCTGCGAGCCCTCAGTAAATATCACCTCATCTTTCGACAAGGGAATTTTTCCCCAGTATTTGATCTCCATTTCTGCTAATTTTCAGAGCTATGGAAATAATGCATATCCAGCCTCAGCTCCTAACCTCTAACAACCAGATGCAGGACTTTAGTGACACCATATCGCTCGTACAAACAACTGCTGCAAAAGAATCTAAACAAAAAAGTTATCAACAACTATGTTACTTATATACAATGAAGTCCCAGAATCACATTAAAGAATAAATTCACACTCTCATGAGTCATCTGGTTTAAAGCCAAATATTTTTCTCCTCCACCCAGAAATCTTGTATAAACATAAGAATAGCACCTTACTGTTCTTTCAAGAGGAACACACCTAGCAAAAATCAACAATTACCTCTAAGCCAGCTTCAGGAACACGTTTTATGAGGATGAATTTGCAGCCTTCCATTTCTGACAGCAGTCAGAAAGAAAACCTGCTTCTGAAAGAAATTAAAAAAAATAATAATAAAAAAATTTAGGATCTGGTCATGGGCTGCTATTGCCACACACCTAATTTTCAGTTCAGCATTTACCATCTACAGTGGTATGGGTTCATGTAAACAACACTGAAATCCTTTCATTACTTCCAGGTTATCCCACTGATCCTATGTCACAGGCCAATTTGTAATTGCTCTGCTGTATATTAGCTCAATATACATTTTAAAGTAAAATAATGACAGATTTGCCTCAGACAACTAATGTCTGATAGCAGTGTTCAGATTATCCAGGTCTTTCAGATGGTTGTCCCTTCTCTAATATTGCTTTTTATCTTCACAGTCATACACTGTAGGCTGCCGTCCACCAACAGTTTTGTAATTCCTATTAATTTGACTAAATTACTATCCTCAACCCAGAAGAGAAAACGAAAAAAAAACAGGATAGGTTTTGGTGTTGTTTATCTTTAACCATGTCTGACATTCAGACACACTGTTGTCAAAACAGACAAAACCAATTAAATTCATTTTTTTGAAAAAAACATAACTTTATAGGAAACACTATATTTTTAAAACTAAAAGCACAATGAGTTCTAAACAATTGTGCCAAAAAACTATCTGGCAGTTCTCCTTTGATAGCCTTCCTGCAGTCTCCTCCTAAATCAAGACATTCAAGCAAGGGTGTCCATCCCTACCAGTAAGGGAGAATCCAGATTCCCTCCCCTAGAACAAATTATTTGCCCTTTCACCTGCCTGTCCTTATGCCAGGTATTGACGACTCTGCCAACCCTCAGCTCCTCATCCCATCACCCCGAGCAGGAGATCTCCAGGCTCTGTTTGCACCCCTGGAGCTTCCTCCCAAACCACCCACTGGAGCGGGACAGAACAACTGGAACCGTCAGGCTCAAGGGGGCTTTTTTGCCCACAAGGCCATCAGACTATCAGCTTCACCAACCTTCTAGCATAGGACAATTGAACACCTAGACAAAACTGAGGCACCTCCAACGTCTCCCCTTTCCTGATGATATTACTCTCTTGCAGGGACAGTTTAGAAAGTACATTCTATACATTGTCCCAAAACCAGAGACAACTAACGTATCATCATTTACACATGCCTCTAAAATCTCTTATTCTGATTACTATTGGGGGCCATGCAGAAACTCAGATGCCAGGCATTTTACAGTTTCTGCCTGTTGTCCCAATATGTTTAGTTCATAGGTACCTTTTACAGAATCTCACAATACTGGTTAAACTTCAAGATTTGTTTATTTCCCCCAACCATAACACTTAACAGGACAAAAGCATTTCCAAGCTGTTATAGACTACACCAGTTCAGCCCAGTACCCCACCTGTGACAAAGGCTAGCACCAGGTTCTCCAGAGCAAGACGCAAGATCCTTCCTCATGATAGACTGGAGGCAAGTTGCCTTAAAATAAAAATTTCATCCTGTAGTAAACAGAGTTAAGCTTAGACCTTGAACCATAAAGTTCAAGGGCTTTAAAATACGTTTTGATAGTAATTCAAAATGAGAATAGTGTAGTCCTCAATCAGAAGTTTTTTGAAGGGAGGAAGGAGTTTAGAAAAAACATAAATTCCTTTAGTCTTAAATTCCTCTGTCTCAAATTCTTGTCCTACGGCCTTGCTCAGAGCAACAGGCAGGAAAGATCTTTCCAGCATCCACTGCAAAGTGAGCAGACGGCTTCTGTCCAAATAATAACATGTTTCTCACCAAGATGCATTGACGAGAACAAACTTCATGGGTAAAAAGGCTTCAAAATATGTCAACCAAAGGAACAAAGCTCAGAAACTGTCTGATACATTAATACCACTGCACAAATATTAATGAATAAATGAAAACACCATGACATAAGAGTGATAAGAGATCCTCCTCTTGTAGGATTTTTTTAGTTTGTATTTTTTTTGTTCCAAAGACAAATTAACCAAAGTTTTAGTCAGCAACTCCAGCAGGTTACTTGCTGCCAGATTTGCTATTCCTCAATGACAGCAAGCACATCTGAGAAGACTTCTCTGCTGGAAACTAATTATCAAAATTATAATATTCAGATTACATTATCTCAATTATTTCATTAAAAATCAGGAGTGAGGACAGGAGTTCAGTGCTGTAAAGCATATCATGAAACATCTGCAGCTGCAGCTGTGTCTCATAATCCCACTGAGTTTCATGACAGCTGTTGTAAAGAAGCGGAAGACAAGGGACACACAAATTTTCACCAGAAGTGCTCCCCACTTCCATCAGTAGGTCTTTAAAATAGCACTTCCAAAGAGAAACAACCCAATGAAATAAAGGGGAATGGGGAAATCTCCCAGTCTAGAAACAAACCCAGAAATGGAGACCCAACAGCTGACTAGAGACAGTGATAAACTAGCAAGTTTTGAGTACCATAATAGCTAATGTTCTTAATTTTCCATTCTAATATCATGGCTGGCTCTGTAGCCATACCATGTAATGTTCCTCTGAACAACCAGGAGGAGCTGACACTTGATGTTTGCACACTGATAAAGACAGCAACCCATGGCGACAGGGACACAACACTATTTAGCGATTTTTCAGATCTGCATAGATTAGGAAAAAGCATGCAATTATATCGTATTTTTAATTCTGTGATTTAAATACTTGATTTCTGCTTAAAGGAAACGGCCAAGAAAATTTTCTCTCTGACTGATGCTGGAAAACCTATTCGAGAATGAGGTATTTAAATTAAAATGTTCAAGTTTACCAACTCTTTTTTTTTTTTCTTTATTGCCTTATCATTGCAGAGCAGTATGATTTTTCTCAAACTCCACCACTTAAAAAGCTTAAGGAACAATTTCAGAAATGTTTATTTCAAAAAGTGTTGCATAATGTCATTATTAGCATTTTATTTCAAATCATGACTCATGGATATTCATTCTGAAAAGCTATAAAATAAAAGCACTAGGAAGCATGCAGTGAGAGACCAAGGCAATAATGAAAACAAGAATGGAAATCAATAAAGAGAAAAAGAACTAGAGCAATGGGATCTGGACCATATCACAGAACATAATTCACTGGTGACTAACTTCGACTGAATGCTAACAACTGAATGCTGGCAGGAACACATTTGATCAAAACCTACCTGACACAGCGCAGAGCTCAAAAGGCAAATCAAGCAGGTCTCTCTGAAGCTACTGTAATTAGAGCTTAGCAGTGTGACCACTTTTTGTTCCCTTCTTAAAGAGAAAAAGAAAAAAAAAAAGGAAAAAAGAAAGGAAAGGAATAGTCTTGGAGCTATTATTTTCTGTAAATGCTTAGTTACAACTTCACAATATATTCACAGAACATCTACTTGTCCAATAATCCCACTGAAATGAAGAAAAGTGTGTTTGCTCGCATTCCCTAAAGGCCAGGATCTGAGCGGGGCATTGCAGGCACAGAAACGGGAAGAGGTTAAGCAATTCCAGGACAGCACACGTATTTAATAACATGAAGGCAGAGGAGATAACATCAGATGTTTGAAACCAACAATGGGAGGAAGTTGGCTAAAAGCCTCCCAGCCTTCCCCGCTGACAACAACCGTGCTCAAAGACAAGCGCGACAAAAACGGGCCAACAGGCAAATTACCAGAGTAGATGGAAAGCTGTGAAGTCCAGACACAAGGGAGAATAAAGACACCTTCAAACATGGACCACTGCAGGCCTGCGTTGATAGAGCAGTCCCTCCAGGTGACAGGGAGCACTACCAGGGAGCACAGGGATCACAACAAAGCAGGAACATAAAAAAAAAGCAGCAAAGACAAAATCCCAGACTGGCAGGTTAATATGCTTCACTGCCCAGTGAACATGTCCTCTTTATCTCCAATCTACGGCCAAGAGAAAGTAACCAACTGCTCTCCCTCTGGGTGTGTGAGTGACAGTGTCTTTCTTTCCACCATATTAAACATGAGGGGAAGCCACAGCTTTCTCATCCCGACAGCTTAGGACCCATTTTAATCTAATGAGAATCCACTGATCGGCCACAGCTTACCTTCAGGGTTCATTTCGTCCTCAGGTCTTTCAGTTAAGTTCACACAGAAGAAGAAACCTTACCTTACCTTGAAATAAACTCACCACCAAGTTCTTTGCAGGTGGTTTTACAAGTAGTTGAGGAGACAGCTGAACTGTAGCTTTCTGCTCACGACCGGAACAGTAAACTGTAGGAAGTACATTCAGTGTCTCCAGCCAGGTGTCTTTTTAAACCTCTGACAAGTTAACTCAAGTGAGGTACCCAGTCAACCCATCAGTATCTGAAGTGTCACCAATGGCCTACTCAAACCAGTATGAGTGGAAAGCCAACATTTTTTTCCTCCCCACAACTCTGCATAATCTAGAGGTTCAGTTTTCACATGCTGTTTTTTATAATATCCACTTGCTTTAAAGGGGATTTTTCTAACAGTAACAATTCAGTTCGGCAAAAATGAAATTGGACTAATCTTGTCACATCCAATTATTAAGTACCCTTCCCTCTCGGATCACCAGGACGGATTGAGCCATGGAAGCACAGGCCTTACTCATTTAAGTCAGGAGTAAATTCTTATCTTTTATTCCACAAAAGCTGCTTAAGAAGATTTCAGTACACACAGTGCTGGTAATTTATGTATCTAACCAAAAGCAATAGAATAGCATTCCTGATCTCCATCTCTCCCACTGTCACAGAAAAAAAATGGCACAGTGATTACAAACATGCCAGAGGAACAGAGCTGACACTCTCGCAATAGCTATTGCACAGTGACTTGGGGAGGGGGGGCAGGGGTGTGTCTGCTAGTCCAGAGATGCAATTTCCTTTCCAAATGTCAGATAAAAATCAACTTTCAGTATTTCTATTACTTGCAAAGTGATGGCAGAGGACCAATACTTAGCTATCCCTGTGTTTTGGGCAGAGGGCATAGCAATGAAGGCCTGAAGCATACAGAAATCAGAGCATTCAGGGGGAAAGATTGAATTTATTCCTTCATCCAGCTCCCAGTTCTGCACTCTTTTACTGAGATTACCAAGTTAATTTGACAGGATGCCTCTTTTCCACATTCTAAAGCTTTTCTTCCCTCTGGTGCAAAGGACCAGACAACACAATCCTGAACCAAAAGAAAAGACACACATGCTGTTCTGTAAAATCCAGTGAAGCTGAGGAGTGTGGGACGTGGAAGAAAGTTCTGGTAAACGAGGTTTGTTAAACTTTGTGAATGTAAACCTCACAGGAACAAGAACCTGAGTTTCCAAGCAATTAACTCAGTCCCTTGCATAAGTACGAGCACTGTTCCCAAGAAACACAAAAATAATGACTGACCTTCTTTGTACCAGTTTTTCCAAAAATTATAATTACTGAGAAGTGCTGAGTAGCAGTAAGATAGACAGGTCAAGGCTCGTTGCAACCTTTCAGTGTTGGAAGATGCCTGAATTACAGCACTACAGGCAGGATAAAAGATGAGGTAGACCCAGAAGTCACATATTGTTGTGCTCTATTCAACAACAAAGTTGTGGTGTCAAAGGAAGCAGGGAAGTGAGCACAAATCTTATGCCTTTTGTTGCACAGAAAACCAATGTATATACATGTCAGTGGGTTTGGAAACAAAAACATAGGCTCAAGTATGCTGGATAATATTTTGGAAGGGTGAATTAAGTCCAAATGCTGCAGCACAATTGCACCATTATATATGTTGTCTGCTATGAGCATTCAAGCCATATGCAAAAGTACAGCAAAATTTCACAAGCCTAGTGACATTCTGTAGAGAAATCAGCATGTGCTGATGATTTAACCTCCCATGGTCATCAGAAAACTTTAACCAACAGATGTTTGTTAAACTCTGCTCTACAGTGTGCCAAACGTGGCCAGGGCAGAATGCCAGGGACAGCCTTTTTAGAAGCTTATTGGACAACCTGAAACTCAGGACTTTTGATAGCAGCTAAAAGGAATTAAAAGGAAGGCGCACAGCAATGCTACAACTGAATGCATATGAATTGTGCCACTGAGCGGGCTTTGTCCTTTACTACTGCGGCACTTAATTATTTTTGAGAGCTTGCCGATATGCATGGTTATTGAACAATGAATCCGTTCTCAGCAGTTTGTATTTTGTCAGAAAGATCTTTTTAGCTTGGAAACAGAGAAGTGATAATTTATTCTCTAGGCCAAGGAATTAAGAGGAGTTTGGCAGTTCAGTCATCTACTGAAGAGTTGAGAGACTTGAATGAGGCAGCACGAAAGTTCTTTAGAAGAGTATGAGGGTTGTCCAGCATCATCCAAAGAAATCTCCTTCCCAAAGGAGGTCAGCTGGTCTCCATATTCAGAGGAACACAGACTCCTCAGGAGAAGCATAGAACACTAAGGTTAGAATCAGAGCAACAAGGCAATGTCTGACCCAGAACAGGAAGGATCAGTCACACAAAGTCACAGATATGCCAGAATTATTTATAAGATGATAAAATCTAGTAATCCATTTGCTTTTTATCCTTGCTTTCTGGCTAAAATAATGCTGTAGATCTTATCTGGACAACAGTTAAGCAGCTGAGATACTGCTACAAAAGGGAAAAAAAAATCCATAAAAACGTGAGGTTAAGTGTTAAAGGAGAAATAGTAGCCCTCTGGAAATGTAGCTGCAAAGTTCTGGAGGGCTGTACCTGCAAATTAAACATAAATGCAATATTTCCACACTTGTTATGACGGAGAGAACAGGAACATGACATTGTAATCTTCTGGTTTTGAAGACTGATGTTGAAATTCCAGGCTGGGACGCAGTAGCACACAGAGATGATAGGAAAACCATACTGGAAACACACCCAGCATGGGAGCTGCCGTAACAGAAACGGGGTGAAATACAGCATCCCACCCTTCAGGTCAGGACTCACAGGAACTTCTGCAAGATTTTCAGTCTCCTTGGCTGCTCTGAGCTGAGGGCTCAGATGCCTCTGTGCACCCCAGGCACTGTGCTAATGTGAAAAGCAACACGAGAAGGAGGGTGCATTAATTCCAGCTGCAAAACATATGGAGAGAGGCCATTAGGATAATCAGAGAAGGAGACAGACTATGGCCTGAGGGATGGTTCAGAGCCTGGATTGTTTTGTATACCAGAACAAGACAGCATCCTCTATTAAATCCTTCAGGAAGGAAAAGCTGTTATTTTAACTGAAGTTGACAGAACTGCAAGTGGGTATAAAACAAACTGCAAATGCATTCAGTCAGGAAGCAGAAGTCTCACAACTATTAGAGTAATGAAAAACAGTGGGGATGCCTACTAGCTGAAGTTTTACCTGTTTATATAAGAGATAACAGGTCTCTTTTCTGCACACAAGACTGTGTCAACCCAGGAGGTCCCTTCCCATTTGGTGCAAAAGTACAATACAAAGTAATTTGTTCCTGTGTTTAAGACATTCATCTATTTTGTAATAATCTGGCAAAATAAGCTTTCCATCCCACAACAAAGCAATAATTTCATTCAGCCATGATATGTATCAGG
This sequence comes from Pampusana beccarii, assembly GCA_013399365.1. Classification (NCBI taxonomy): domain Eukaryota; kingdom Metazoa; phylum Chordata; class Aves; order Columbiformes; family Columbidae; genus Pampusana; species Pampusana beccarii. The sequence continues at coordinate 592,003 of VWYH01001518.1, forward strand.
GTGCTCATTAGGTATACCTGAGGCACAACAGTTTTGTTAGCCTAGCTTACTACATGTTCTGTCAAAAGCAAAGCATTTAATAAACAGGTATCACTAAAGGCACAAATACGGTAGCAGAGCTGTTTGGCAATGGAGGTGTTATTCCCTGGTACTACTCTTTGATTCCGAAAGAATGTTTGAAACTGGAAGGTAGATAAAATACCCATTTTGACATGAAAACTATTGAGGGGAAACCTACAGATATCATATTTGTGCCACCTTTCAGAAAAAGCCCTTACTTTTTTGCACTAAGTTGTACACACACAATTTGCAAACACACACGTAAAACTGCTTAGAAGCTACTGCGTCAGAAATGGTGTCTGTAACTCCGCCTATCTCAAAGCATCCACAAGTTTATAATTCCTCTTAATAAAAAAACATACAAACAAAAAATCTCCTGCATTAAATATCATCCCTTCTTTAAAACTGTATTAGTTTAGTCCATTCTGATCTTTCTCACTCTTCTGCACTGATTCCACAAATTTATTTGCTTGTTATAGAAAAACAATCAAATTATTTCAATGTTTTATTTGGCTTAAAATTATTATGCTTAAAATAAGCAAGCCACTTAAAATAATTTTGAGACAGTTCACAATTTTGATAGTACTCATTTTTTTTACTTATTCATATAAATGGCTGTAGTGAATATATATTACCTTACACCTGCCTTAAACACACAAATGCACATACTGTCCAAGGATGGGTTCAGTCCATTGACAATACAATCTAGTTTCTCACTCTGAATCCTTCACCCTTTCTGAAAGAAAAGGTTAGAGGCTACCCATCTTCTTCTGTTATTATGCAATTCTGCCCATTTTCAAGGCTCTCCAGCATTATAGATTAAAATGGATTTGCATCACTGGCCATCTGTATTGCTTAGAGCTTCAACATCTCATACCTCTTCTCTCAGTCTACACATACCACTCCAACTATTATAATCAGTATGCACTACCCCATTTATCTTATTAGCAGCAAGGCAGCGTGATTCTGATCACTTATACAAAAAAGCTGTTTCACTCTAACCACATCACTATTAAAACCAAAATGGGCCAACTTCTCTTTCCCCAAAGAGTGGCCTATGTAGTCTCACTCAAGTCAGAGTAAGAAAATGTAAGAGCTATCTGCACAATTGTGCAGTGCAGGGGAGTAAGGATTTTTTTGTTTTATTTATTTTTTTTTAACCACACAATCAGGACAGGATTTGGGTTTTGGTTTTGTTTTGTTTTTTGTTTTTTTGTTTTTTTTTTTTTACCCTGTTGGAACTAATTATTTTTCCACTATAGGCAAAAAAATACAAATTGAATCAAATTAGGAAAATAAATTATCCTTCGCGCTGAGAACACAAGTGCTATGTTTCAATCCAGAGCAACTTTCTGCAGCCAAGGTATAAATCCATCCTTAAAATGAATCAGATATTTAATTCTTACGCCTGTAAGACTTAAAGAGCAGAAACAGAAATGTAGAAATTCAGCATATTCATGTATTCAATAGGGCACACTCTGAGCTAGCACTAAGGAATCAGATCAATTCTGAAAGCTCAATATTAATTAAAAAAAAAAACCTCTACTGTTAACAGAAGCTATAGGAACATCTTTGCTTCATTATCACGAAGTTTAGGAGTTTCTTTTTACACGAAGTAACTACCAAACTGAGTCAATAGAAATATAGATCTTGGGTGTTGGGTTTATTGTTTTTATTTGTACATGGCAATTTACATTTTCTATAACAACAAACAGAAAAAGATGTTTTTGAAAAAGTGGTATTAAATGACTTGTATTCAGTATATTACATTCAATATGTTACCTCTTTAAAACAAATTAGATCATAACATGCTATGGAGCACTCATTCTACTGCCCTCATATCAGTACCTAGAGCTTTTTTCTCTGCCCCTCTCATGCATACACATGCACACACTTTCTCCCTTTTCTATAGAACCATGCATATGCGTATTTTTCACATTATACACACAGACACTCTCTCCCTCATTTTACATATAACCCTACAGAAACACATTTTCCATATCCCATAGGGCATTTGGCAGACCCACGGTGCAATGTGAATGGGGGACTCACCCCCAGCAGCAGGACCCCCCACCTCGGTCAGCTGCACTTCAGGCGTACAGGAGTTGATTGTTGCCCCTTTTCCAGTATGCAAATCCACTCAGAGTTACAACGCACAGCCTCAAGGGACCAAAGAGATACTAATCAATTTATTGAAGCCCAGAACAAGTACATGACAGTATGGAGGGTATGGATATTTCAGTTCTGGGTCTGCTCCCTCTGTGAACATAAAACCCCATGTAAAGGGGGGCTCACTAGAATGATCACAGATCGATCGGCAAAAATTAAATCTAATGCCTGTCTGGAGGGACATCACATGGCAGCCAGTTGGTCTCACAACCTAATTATTTAAAGGCACCCGTGTCCCTCCTGGCTGCCTCCACACACACCCCAGCACTTTGGGGAACCTCCAGCCTCTCACCTCAGCCCCTGGCTGATACTGAGAAGCAGCAAAGGAAATTATACCTAGGGTTTGATGCTTCCAAGCATTTGTAGCTGTGTTATTCCACATCTAAGTTTTCGTAAACATGTCAAAGTAATTGAGGACCAGGGCTATTTAAAACATTTTGAGTCTATAAATGAAGGAGTGCCTAATTATAAATGAAGGAGTGCCCAACACCCAAACAGGGGCCTGGATAAAACTTGACCCATTATTACCACTTCTAAAGAAGTGCATGGGATTTAAAAAAAAAATTTAAAAAAAAAAAATCATTAATCAGGCTGGATTTTTTTTTTTTTGCAAGGAAGATAAATCTTTAAACTTCCTGGTTTTGTTCTGTCAGACATAATTTTCAGATTGCTTTTTTTTCAAGAACCTAGAAAAGAGAAATCACAGTCCATTTGGTGGCACATATACTTGACAGCCAACAGTTGCCACACATAGAACACATGCTACAAATCAACACAGAGAGGATGCTACCAAACGCCCTCTCTAAGCATTAATGACCCCATTCAACTGATTGAGCAGCAGAGTAGAAAACTATGTAAACAAAATACAGTATGTCAACATATTTCATAAGCAGGGCCTATTGAAGTCATACCTTAAGAAAAAAATGAAGAGAGCATTTGACATTAAAATGAAAATACTATTCCTATTCTACCTGTCATTCTGCCCACATTAATCCCTACCTCGGCACTAGAAAGTATAAGCACAGTGACCTCTCACAAATCAGTCCAGGTCTATCTGCAGGATTAGATTCAGTGGATGGCTCAGGGTGTCACAATATTTTCCAAGGGCACTTTACTTGCTGTCTGAAGATACTCTTGAAAACGATTTCTCAGTCATTAATTATGCATTCTATTTCTTATAAACAATTCTTTTAATTAGTATCCCAGGCAGCTTTGCTGAGGATCCCACAGTTTCAGTAATTAGGGGCAGTTTGTTGCCCCTAATTAACTTCAGACATAGCAAGACTCGATTACTTTGTTACTTCAGCTGTTTTTCTGTTTGCATTGCATATTCTGTCCTGCTTTACCGGCTCAGAAAGGAGACTGCCCTGCTGAGCTATTTATTTTATTTAGGTTCCACCTCTCTTTCTTGACCCTGTGTTAGTTGGTGTATTTTAAATCTCTCCAACTCTCTCTGAAGTCACGTCTACACTGGAAAGCAGCGTGACACCAGAAAAGTGCATCTACACAGCGAAGCTGGTCATGCTGAGGACCTAACACCAATTTCAGGAGGCTTCACCTCAGCCCAGTTGCACAGACTTAAGGTGCTCCCAGAATGTACCTTCTGGTTCAGCTTTGCCCAGACACAGTCATCTTCACACGGTCCAAACCAGAACTCTGCAGGGGGACAAGGAGGGTGACTTTAAAGCACTCCTGAGCTAGGCTAAATGGGTGGTGATGCAGATGCTGATGTCTGTGATTAAGTGTGTTACCTTTGGAGATGGTCTTACTTTCAAAAAGTGTCTCAATTATCTCTCAGCAGATCATGCTTCGGCAGCTACTGCACAGCAGCCATGACCACGGCACATCAACCCAAGACCATCAGGCACAGCTTAGCAAAGCACCGCAGTCAGGCTTAGAAACGGATTTTTATACTATGGGAAGAACTCTGCCAGTCTGTACAGACTCCTTCCCTTGTGTGCTGCTCTGCATAATTAAGTGCACTTGTAAAAGATACAGCTTGTAATACAGCAAGAGGGTCAAGTATGGAGGCTTTAGCCAGTTTACTGATTTTATCACACCTCTGTGACCTCTTGAAGCCCATTCCAGACTGAGTTCTCACTAACAACTGTAGTTAGCAAATTAATGTGTTAATAATCTATTGGAGTTTAAATATCCAGAACACATAAACCAGCTAGAGGTTTAATGGAAATTTTGTTGCCATTTTAAATAAATAATACTTCTCATTCTCACATGATGCTTTTCATCTACAGACAGAAAGTTGTATTTAAAGCAGCAGAAAGACTGATGTAATCCAGTTGCTGCAATGCGGCTTTGAGGAAGAGCCAAGCAACAACCACCGATAATACCTGGGCCTGTTCACAGTGTACCCGTCCTTCCTCACAATTTAGAAAGTGAAGAGGACTTAAAAATTCCCCATCTCAGTCTGTGGGAGCTGTGGGCAAGGAAGGGACAAATGACTCTTCATCTCACTGTAACAGCAGTCCCATAAGGTACTAACCATCCTACAGACGATGTTCGAGTGAGAGCCATGAAAAAATACGCACATGCTCTGATACAAGTGGGTGACTCGTCTGCTGATCAAGAGATCACCTTTAGACTACATGGTTAAGAATTACATTCTTAATTTATTTCCTTTTCAGCAACACATGAGCAAAACATATCTATATATCCATGGGCTGCCAGATCTCATAATTCTCAGATTACGTCGTAAAACAGAGGCTTATATGCACAAAACTTACTAGCCATTTTCTAACATTTCTTATCACAGTAAAAGGCCTGGAAGCATTAAGTAAGGATGCCTAAAAATTGGATGACAGTAAAAGACAATTTTAAAAGTTGGCCCTCAAAATCTTAAGTGATGCTTCTAATGTAACTGAATTTGGGAGCCAAAGCATGCTGAAAAGAACCCAAAAACATATAAATGAGATTGACAAGAGTTTGTATCACAGGATATGGACAAGCTCGAGAAGTAGGCCCATGCAAACCTCATGAGGTTAAAAAAGGCCAAGAGCAAAGTCCTGCCCCTGGGTCAGAGCAACCCCTGGTATCAATACAGGCTGGGAGATGAATGGATTGAGAGCAGCCCTGCAGAGAAGAACTTGGGGGTACTGGTGGATGAAAGATTTGACATGAGGCGGCAGTGTGCATTTGCAGCCCAGAAGGCCAATCGTATCTTGGGCTGCATCAAAAGGAGACCAGCACACCGAGGGAGGTGATTCTGCCCCTCTACTCTGCTCTGGTGAGACCCCACCTGGAGTCCTGCATCCAGCTCTGGGGCCCTCAGTACAGGAAAGACACGGACCTGCTGGAGAGGGGCCAGAGAAAGCCACCAAGATGATCAGAGGGATGGAACACCTCTCCTATGGGGACAGGCTGAGAGAGTTGGGGGTGTTCAGCCTGGAGAAGAGAAGGCTCTAGGGGGACCTTATCGCTGCCTTTCAGGCAGGGGGGCCTATAAGAAGGATGTGAACACACTTTTTAGAATGGCACGTTACAACAGCACAAGGGGTAATGGTTTTAAACTAAAGGAGGGGAGATTCAGGCTAGACATGAGGAAGAAATTTTTTTACCATGAAGGTAGTAAAACACTGGCCCAGGTTGCCCAGAGAGGTGGTAGATGCCCCATCCCTGGAAACATTCAAGGCCAGGGTGGACAGGGCTCTGAGCAACCTGATCTAGTTGAAGATGTCCCTGCTCATTGCAAGAGGGGTTGGACTAGATGACCTTTGAAGGTCCCTTCCAACCCAAACTATTGTATGATTCTATGATTTGAACTAAAATGCTTCTAATTACTTTATAACCATGTATTAGCATGCTCAGTACCTCCACTGTTTGTAGCATATCGTTCTCATAATCACATATCTTGCATTTGGTGTTAAGTCACTACAGGCTGAATCTAAATGTCCATTGAGGCAAATCCTCCAGCTCTGCAAGTTTAAGATCACTAGAAACAAAAAATTCTAATGGAGCTTGTTAACTTCCATCTCCAAATAATACTATTTGTTGTTCTTTAATGCCCACTGGTAAGAGATTGAAAAGTCCTCTGCCATTAATGACACGGCAGGAAGGGTCAGAGGGGAACTGATTGCTAAGATGAATAAATATCAGATCTATACCAAATAACCGCTTCTTCTTTATTTGTTTTCTTTGCTTATGCTCCATCCATAAGGAGATTAAAAAAAAAAAAAAGACTGGCCAATATTAATATTTTAACACTAATGCATATTTTATTTGATGTATTAAACAGTTGGAATGGTGAAACATTCATAGAACGCTTTTGACCAAGAAACAGACACCAGTACCCTGCTACAAGGCCTCAGAATATATAATTTAGAAATAAATGAAGGAACATATAAGCAACAGGCTCAAACTAGGGATGCTCACAAGCAAGATAAATATTTGGTGCAGACTGCCTAGAGGTGGATTTTCTTTTTTTTCAAAGAAAACTCATGAATTCACCATAAGAAAAACCTAAACACATAAAACAACTGCAACCTTCTGCAGAAAGCAAGCTGGGACCATGAAAACACTGTTTCTTCCAATGCACTATAACCTACCGCTCTGATTTTCATGGACTCCAACTTCTGAGCACCAAGTTTCTCACCAGCTCTTTTGCCCTTGCTATTCTGTATTAGGCTGACATGGATATTGAGACTACTCACTTTTTTCCAGCTTAATCCTTATCTCTTTCTCCTAGCAAAATATATTTCTTTCAAACTCTTATCCCCAAGATATCCCTCCTTCATTTCTGTTTCATACTGAAAAGCATAACTCTCACGACCAGTGGATTTCTCTGCTACAAATGTATGCCTCTTACCTTTGTCATTGTCCTTGCTGAACAGTTCCTCTACTCCAGAATTAATTCAGTTCCATGTACCTCCTCAATACCTTCAACTCAGTCCCCGAAACTCTCCATCACTGATTTCCATTTCTCCCCTCATCTTTGTAGATGTGCATCATCTCTTTGGAGATCTCATTTATATACTATCTGAGCTTCGCCCTTTCTTCAACGTCCTTGTCTGTGGCCCAAACAGGTCTACTCAAAGCACTATCCTACGGATTTTTTTGGTATGTCTACACCATCACTCAAACTATCCCTCCAGCACTCTCATTAAACAGAAGCTGCCGGCCTCTATTTCCAAAACCCCACGGCCAAGACAATTGAACATAAATGAATAATTAATGCATGAGAGAAAAATGGAAACTGAACTGGAGAAAAATTCTTGTACGACCACATTTTCTTCTTCTCATTTTTTTTCACCAGGTCATGTAGTTAAAGTAGTACTCACTGTTGTTCTGTTCATCCTTCACAATACTGTTAATTAATGCTTTTCCTCTTCCTGACAGGAAAAACACTCAAGAACATTCTTAAACTTATGCATACAAGTAATCACGCTTGAAGTGAAGCATATGCTTTATCTCCTCACCGCAAAATAAATAAAACCAGAAATAAATTCTTTTGGGCAAGTACCATCAACTTCTAGAGAATTTTAAACAAAAAAATGAAAAGGCATCAACACTTATGGTTGTGAAAATAACCTTCAAAACGCAAACCTAAGCTGATGCAGCCTGGTACCCACATGCAAACACTCTGTCTCTCCTGCTGCTCAGAGTTTCCCCCACACAGCAACAAACTGAAAACTGCCTTTTCACAGCTGCTATTCTGAAACCTGTGGGAATCAGCTGCACCGCACCAGAACTGGGCTGATTTCAATTCGGTGCCAGCACTTCTAGGCAGAAGTGGGCACTGGAGACAAGCACTAGGCAAAGGGAGCAGGAGTTCAGCAGATGCTGTTCCTCTCCCTGCCTGCCCTCCTGAACGGCAACAGCTAGAAACCAAGGAGAGGTTTGAGCACCAGACCTGCACATGCCACAGCCATCAGCAGGCTGCAAGAGGACTAAGTTGGAAAGAAATATAGGAGGCATCTTTGCAGCCACTGTGCCAAAATACATATATATATATATATATATATATATATATATATATATATGAAAGGAGACTTAAAGATTAAAAAGTTCAAAAACATCGGAGGCTGACACCCAGTTCGAACAGAGTAATATGGGGCTCAGAACAACTCAATATAGGATGAGAGTCAAGGCACGAAGACTAGCACCCCAACACATCCCTCAATCAGCAGAGGAGATCCGAGCACTTTCCTAAGAGAATATGTGTCATCCCGTCTTCCCCCATAGATACCTCTTGGGTTGATAAATGGGAAGCAAGTTTTGTCCCTGAGCTATTAGCTTTCCAGCTCTAGCAAGCGTACAAATAAAAGGGAAGCAGCAGGAGAGAGGGATGTGTTAAGCTGGCAAAGTAGGAGACATCTACACACAAAAAAGAAACAAGGATAACAGAAAAGTAGAACACAAATACAGAGGTACATTAAAAAAGTAAAACAATATACACCAAAAGCAACTTCAGGATGATATTCACCAATATTAAAAGGAAATGGTACAAAGCCAGAAAGAGAAAAAACAAATCAGTAAGCAGTGTGCTAATGGAGAGTGATTGGTTAGTAGCATCCACAAACATGAACTGGTGACAACAGGTATGCATGGGGGAAATGGTAAATTTGCTTTGATAGAAATCAGTCAGTGAATACTCAGCTAGCAACCACTAAGTATTTTCTGCTCTGGCAATATTCTACAGTTAAAGATAATACATGGTAATGAATATTTTTACATACATACTGGAAAGGAGTATGGTTCAGTAAGCAAAAGAATATTTTCACCAGCTTGTTCTTCCATGGCAGCAATGAATATGTTTCTCAGATGATGTCAGAGAAAGTTATAAGGATGAGATGAGCTGATCTGGTATTTCTGCTTCACTGTCACCAATTACCAACAGTTCAGGTACACAAAATACAGTGTGAGAATAACAACTGCCTGCAAAGAGTGAGAAATGCAAGGCAGCCCAGCCAGCCCCTGTACCATTCCTGCAGAGATGGCAACAGTCAACTGATCCTTCAAACTCCCTTCATGTCAGCTCCCTTGTAGAAAAACTAATCAGTGGTCTTCCTCAAGCCCTGTAAATGGAGGATTAGCCAACACAGTTAATACACTTGTCAAACAGTGTGGGTGACAGAAAGAAATAAACAACCTGAGGCCATTAATTCAGAAAAAATTGAAACTTGTCCCCTCAAATAATATTAAAAGTAATTACATTTCAAACACAAGGTTGGGTAAAATAGGCAGGGAAAACAAAACAAGCAAGCAAAAGAAGGGAATGATTAATTTTTCCACATAGTAAACTGAGTTTGCAGACCATCCCTACATGTCCGCTTCATTAAACTGCCAAAGCCTCATTTTCCCAGCACGTTGCTCAGCTTTTGGCCAAGCCAGAACAATCAATGCTGAGCTGGCAAGGCAGCAGAACAGTTTAAGATAAAAACAAAACTCTGATGGATTGTCATTTCTAAAGTGGCATTGGTAACTAGAAGGTTCGGCTCCTCTCATCACCCTCCAGTATTTTTTCAGCCATGGCTGACTCAATTGCCCATTGTGAGCGGCTCTCCTAATACAGACAAGAACAACTGCTTCCCCAGAGCAAGTTCTGACTGTGGTAAAAAAGTCTGTTTGCCAGTTATCTTGTCTCAACATGTACAGAGCTGTGTAGGCCAGCATCTTAATGGGCTTTGACAGGATTTACCAAAATAGTCTATACTAACTTGACTACAAAAAAAATTCAAATGCTTTACAGCATCATGACAAGGGGTTATTAAGGTGTTTGCGACGGGGAAAAACAATGAGGCAAATAAAGTTGATTTAAAATGACTTTCTGAAACACTTCACAAAAAATTTGAAATTTGTAAAGGAAACAGCGATGATAGGAATGAAGGCATCTTCCTAGAAAGCGCTTTAGTAGAATTTTGACCAGATGGCCAAGTTTTATAGTTTCCTCTGAAATGTGTCTAGAGTTTCTGGCAAGAATGGCTTTTGATGTACTCTCCTTGCTACATTAGCACTGAGCAAAAAAGCATCTTATGAAGGAGGGTCGGAAGCCAAGAGACAATTTTTCTTTCCCAGAACATGCTCAGTCAGTCAACGAGTAGACACATCACCAGCTCAAAAGCAAGGAAAAGTGGGGCTTGCGGCAGGAGAAACAAAGATATTGAGAATAAAATGGTGATCCAGAGAATTAAGTCTATCCCTGTAACCAAAGTTTTCCTGATAAAGTTACATGTATCATTACAAACTTCTCCTTTGGAGGTGGAATCCAAGAAACAGGAAAGAATAAACTCAAGGAGTTCAGGTGAAAATAAACTGCTGGATAGTACCACTCTTACTTCCAAGTATTATGACTTCTAAACAGACAACTCAATTACTTCTGTTCCTTATCACCTATGAAAGCAAGATTTGAATTATCAGCTTTGATGTTCTCGGCCTTTCATGCCTTAGAAAATCTCATTTGGCATACAAGTGTTAACTTCTCCCCAGTCTTGAGTTTCTACTGTGTGACCACTTGATTACTAGAGTAAGTTTTAAAACATTGAGGAAGAAAAACACAGGAAGAACACCTTTTTTTGCTAGCTACTTGTAGCACTTCTCTGTCCCTTCCTTCCTCAGGAACTTGAACTCTGATTCATCCCCCAGATACAGAACCCGCCTTTGGCACACATTCCCTGAGTAAAACAGAGTGTGTACGTACAAGCGTACAACTGATTAGTATAAACCACAGTTAGCAGGGTCATCACCTAATCACTGACTCTGCATACGTTCACATATCCTGCTCTCCCTTGATGGAAAACAGTCACACTGGGAATGCATTTCTTTTCACCGCCTAAATCCCATTCTGAGGACAAACTGAATCTACTGGTTTGAGATTCCGTTTGGCTGGGATGGGACAGAAGAAGGAATAGGAATGGGATTAGCTAACTGGTCTGTTCTTGTCTTTTCCTGGACTAGAAAGGAAGAGGAGTGGAGAGGCAGAAAAGAAAGTGGCTGAAATAGTTCCAGAATATTTTCTTGGGGAAAAAAAAAAAAAAAAGGAAACTACAAAAAAGTGACAGTCTCTTTAAAACAGGGACAGACAAACCTTGCTTGATAAAGGCATGACATGTAATGCATGGATACATCAACACTTCTCTAAAAGTTTGGAAAATACACAACCAAATGTCTACGAATTTCTATTGGAAATGTGTAACTAAGTACATATTAGTTCTACTCTGTAGAACAAACTAACTCCATCTTCACCAGGATCTGGGACCTCACCTTAAAAAAATCAGGCCATGCTTCAGTTCCACATCTCCAATATTAATTTATTCTTCCTTCTCCATCACAAACCTACCAATAATCAAAGTAAGACAGAGTGTAATAAGAACTCACCAACTATCTCTGAACAGTTTGAAAACAGTATTTCCAATACATATCCTATAGATTTAAAAAAAAAAAAAAAGAAATAAGAAATACAGCCAGATTATAAAAGTATGTGTTTCTGAAAAGTTTAGGCTAAATTACATTGAATTTGACATTAAAAATTTAGCAGATTTGGTGGGCTCTGGTGAATTATGATAGCCCTTTTTTTTTTTAAGTTTGCTTTCTTTTTTTTTAAATTAATCTTATATATCGTAATAGAGCCGAGCTAATTTTACTTCATGAGAAGAAAGAAGGATGAGAAAGGACAACAGAGGAGTGAAACACTGCCCGCATTTAAAATTCTTTACGTTAATTAGTACAACTCAGTCCATTAAGTATGAATGTTTCAAGATACCGTAAAGAACATTTTAATCTGATACCGAAGCAAGAACATTAGAAGCCAGCCATATTGTAAACCATTTCCTTACTGATATTACAATGCAATTGAGGATATTTGATATGTGAATTCCATCTCATTCCCTTACTGGATAATATGTTCCACATTAAAAAAGAAGCACACTGCATTCTGCAATATTTGCTCAGCAATATGCCAAATGAACTGGCAGAAAGAACAAATTATTTCTGCTCTCAAGCAGGGTGGATACTATTCTTAGGTTATTAGAAAGACTGCTGGTGCAAAAGCATTACAAAGAGCATACAACAAGAGCCAGGCAGACTGGGCTGGGAGCTGGAACCACAGTGTATCATAGGTTCTGGTTTCAAACCATAGCTTGGATCACTTATCATTGATGATGGAGAGGGCATGCGGTTGTTAACAGCTCCAGTTAAATAACACGGGTAGGGAATCTCAGTCCAGCATGCAACAGACAGACAGCTGCATAACACAAGTCAGATGTGAAGCAAAAGCACAAGACATTAAGGGACAGTTCACGTCTGTATCACATTTTGGCAATGTGCTGGTTTGGGCTGGGACAGAGTTAATTTTCTTCACAGTAGCTAGTAGGGGCTATGTTTTGGCTCTGTACTGAAAACAGTGTTGATAATACAGAGATGTTTTAGTTACTGCTGAGCAGTGCTTACACACAGTCAAGGTCTTTTCTGCTTCTCCAACCACCTCCCCAGTGAGTGGGCGAGAGGTGCACAAGGAGTTGGGAGGTGACACAGCTGGGACAGGACAGTTGACCCCAACTGACCAAAGGGACATTCCATACCATATGATGTCATGCTCGGCATATAAAGCTGGGGGAAGAAAGAAGAGGGGATGTTCAGAATGATGGTGTTTGTCTTCCCAAATTACCATTATGTGTGAGGAAGCTCTGCCATCCTGGAGATGGCTGAACACCTGCCTGCCCATGGGAAGCAGTGAATGAATCCCTTGTTTTGCTTCACTTGCATGAATGGCTTTTGCTTTACCTATTAAAATGTCTTTATCTCAACCCATGAGTTTTCTCACTTTTACTTCTGTGGTTCTCTTCTCCATCCCACTGTGGGAGCAGTGAGCAAGTGGCTGGGAGGTGCTTAGTTGCCAGCTGGATTGAACCATGACAGGCAGTGAGAAAATTCATTCAGGAAAGAAAGACTTTTACCCTATGGAATATGAGTTCAGCTATCACACATCCAAAACTGTCTCACTACAGGACACAGTGTGAGACAGGTGGTTGCACTCTTATTCCTCAGGCTGACATGGGGCCACCGTGAAGCACAAAGTGCAAACACCAAAGCACAAAAGCAGGCTCCTTCGTACAGGGCTCAGCAATCCTCAACTATCACAGCGGGTTTCCCAAACTCTCAAAACTCACGACCAGTTCTTCTACCCTATATTCAGTAATCCACTGGGTAATATATCAAATTGTCAAATAAGAGGAAGGATGTTTATGTGCATTTCACTACTTCTAGAGAAGTGCAACTCCCAGAAAGAATTATTTTTTTGTGTTATCTCTTATTTAAAAACAATGGTTCCTGACCAGCAAAAGACAAATCAATCTTGTTCTGCAGCTAAATTCCTAAAGATGACAGAAGATTTTGTTCTGCATATAGCAGCTAAACCAAACATCAGAGTTCATCTAACATTTAATTTTAGGTATCAAGTCAATTCTCTCAATCAATCTGTTCATTGCTCATATACTAAATCTACAACTGCTGTATTTCTGTATTTGCTGCATATCAGCAAATGTATCTTATTTTTCATGTATCTTATTAATAAAAATAATACTGTAGTTATTTTTAAAACACAGTTCCTATACTTAGCAACTGAATAAGTGAGAACTTCTAAATGCTCAGTATCTCCTGCAGTTGACGGCCACAAGTTGTAACTTAGAAGGTGATTACGAAAATTTCATCAAGAAGAGGGCAATGCAGCACTGGAGCAGGTCACACAGATAGGTTACAGGTTCTCACCTCTGAAGGCTTCCGAGCCTCCTGCTTGAACCCAGACTAGTATCAGCGCTACATCAGGTCAGCTTTGGCTTTGTCCAGTGGGAGGTCACAGTTAGATGACCTCCAAATGTCCCTTCAAAGCATAATGTCTATGATGAATCTGTTTTGGGGTGGGGAGTCTTCATTGGGATGGTGAAAATTCTCATTTTGCCAGATTTTCTTTAACTTCCTGCTTACAAGATGTCTTTATACAGGCTTCGCAGCTTAAATACCTAACACTTAATAAAAACAAAATGTTCTTCCAGAAATAATCTCATTATTACCGCCACGGTAACTTGTCAGAGAATTCACTAAGCACAAATTACCTATAGCAGGCATAATTCAGACACCCCAAAACATTAAGTAGGGGATTTTACAAACTCTTAGATATATAGAAGTACCACGACCATAAAAAGCCAAGTTGAACTGAATTCTTTCCCTCTGGAAAGCAACGTGGAAGGTTTTTTGTTTGTTTGTTTCTTTTTCTGTTTGAATTTGGGTTTGTTTGTTTTATAGAACTGAAAGTAATAATAAAAACACCTTTTTTTTTTAGACCAAACATTTCGAGAACTGAGCTTTTAAGTAGTTATCTGGAAATGCAGCACCTTGTTTCAAAACTTTAAGTATTCTACCTATTCAAAACTAACAGAGAAGAAGCACTCTTACAGTATAAATACCTACCACATACCTGCCAATTCTCAAGAACTTGCCTCTGATGTACAAGAAATCATTCACTCACTAGAAGGTCATTCTCATCACAAACACGTTAATTGTTTCTCTATACAGACACATTGCACTTAAAAATTAATGAAAAACGACCAAAAAAAGTTTTCCCGTTCACCCCTGAATTATGGGTTAATTTACTCGAGCTGGGCACAGTCAGAACACGATTTGCAGGAGGCACCTCTGGAAGGTGGAACTCCATCGGTCACGCAACGCCGCGAAGCCGAAACCTCTTCCACTGCAAACCGGCCCTGCCGCCCGCTCTCTGCGCTCCTATTTCCTTCGCACGGCCACTTTAAGCTCAGATCTAAAAACTTAAAAGACTTCACCCCTGTTGACTGATGGATTTCTAGGTAAACGTGCTGGTTCGGAGAAGCTTCCCAACCACCCTGCTCTGACACCGCCTGCGGTGCCGCTGGGGGCGGCGGCGGCTCCCCCCGCCCTGCTCCGCCCGCCTCAACCTGTTGCGGACGAGAGCGCTGCACTTGCCGGCGGGCGGGCACGGGGTGGCCCGAGGGGGCGAGCGCAGGCGGCGGGGCCGGGGCCGGGACCGGCGGGGCAGGGCGGGAGGGGGGGCGCTCACCTTCTGCTGCCGGCGGGCCATGTCCGTGGGCTGCTTGGCGTTGAAGGGGTGCGCGATGCACCTCGCAATGAACACGTAGAGCTGCAGCCGGAGCCGCTTCTCCCGCTCCTCTCGCTGCAGGCGCTCCTGCTCCTCCCGGCCCTCGCTCAGCACCGGGGGGCTGGGGCTGGCCGCCCGCGCCGCGCCGGCCTCCCTGCCCCGCGGGTCCCGGGGCGGCGGCGGCAGCGAGCGCGGAGAGCCGCCTCCCGCCGCCACCAGCACGTCCCGCCGCTCGTCTTCCAGCAGCTCATCGGACTCCTCTTCGCTGGAGGAAGGGTCCAGCATCGCGCTCGGCGGGCGCGCCCCGCAGCCAGGCGCGGAGCGAGGCGGGGAGCGGCGCGCACCTTTCCGGACACGTCGAGTTTACACACAGACTGTTTCCGACCGGCTGCGGCCGCCGGGCGGGAGCGGAGGGGCGGGGAGGGGAGGCGGGGTTTGGGAAGGGGGTCGAGCCTGGGTTGCCGTGGGAATTGCTCCGAGCGGCTCCCGGAGGAGGCGGGGCCGGGGCCGGGGCTGGGCTGGCACCTCCGCCCGCCCCGGCGAGGAGCAGCGGCCCGCAGGTGGCCGGTCCGGGCGGGGCCGCGCTGCACCTGCCGCGGCACGGCACGGCTTGGCTGGGCTTGGCTCGGCACGGCGGGGTTCGGCACGGCACGGCTTGGCTCAGCTCGGCTGCCCTGCGCCCAGCGGCGAGGGCAGCTGTTGGACAGGAAAGCTCCTGGCCCGCTCAGCAGCGCTGCGCCGCTCAGACCCCGCCGGCCGTGGGAAACGCGCCCGTCGCTCGCCCGCCGGCTCAGACACATGGGGACGCCGGGCTGGGGCGGGGAGAGCGGTGGGCTGTCCCCCTGTTCGGCTCGGCTCGGCACGGTACCGGTCGTCTCGCTGCCGACCCGGAGCTCGCTGACGTCCTCTGCTATGCAGTATGGGGAAAAAACGAGAGGCATATCAAATGGCCCCAGAAAAAGAAGCCACCGAAACCATGCCTTTCTGAGATGAGGAGTGAGCTGATGCTGAGGCGCGCATTGCTCTCACAGGACACCTCTGTTGGGAGTCTGCTGCCACAAATAGGTGGTTCACTCGTCTTTGAGATTGTTGTTCCAAACTATCTGCAGATCCAGCCCTGTTCATATTTACAGTGGTTATCTTCGTAGTTAAGACTGTGAGAAACATACGAAAGCCTACCACTATCACTCTCTAAAATGAAATAAAAAATACTTCACCATGTGACAGCTACATTTCTGGCATTTGATTAGGACCCTGTGGAAAGGTAGGGAAGGCTCATCAGATTTTTCATGGATCAACAAGTTCTTCACTTGCTCCCTACGCACCCATGCATAGTGGTGCTGGTACCAGTGAGGACGTGGAAACTACTTAACAGGGAACAATTAGAAGTCGGGAGGCCAAAGGCTGGAGGGTTGGACTGGCTCACAGAAAGGCAGTGTCCCTCTATGCTGCTTGTAAAACATGGCAACTGGGGCTCTGCTTATTAGAAGTGTCAAGTTTTCAAAGCCCTGAACAGAAGCTGAACAAACTCAGAAGGCCTACCCAGTTGTCACTCTGTGAGCTGGGTTCTCACTGTAGGAGTGGTGAAAGGCTCTAGTCCATTACCAATATTTTGAAGTGCCCAGTCCTCCAGTAGGAGATTTAGGAAAGGACCTTTAGAGCAGGCAGTTATCTCCTGAGTGAACTGGCTTTCAGAAGGTGAAATTACTCCTGCTGTAGGCAGCAGCTATTAGCCAGATGGCAGCATTAAGCATTAGGAGTCTGTGTTCTGCCTCCGGATCTCTACCAGAGGAATGAGGTGGAGCACTGAGAGACAACCATGCTGACAAACACATTAGCTCTCTTTGAAGTTTGGGCGCTAAGTGCAGCAGTTATATAAAAATTGGTGGGCTATTTATATGTCTGGCTCGTGTCCTCAGCTTTAACTGATAATGGTAGACAAAAGTTGTGAGATGTAGAAAGGCAGTCAGGGAAAAGTATGAATGTCAGCCTATTGAACATCTCTGGTCACATTTCCTTAAGTGTAGGAATTGCTAAGGCCAGTTTTCATGCAAACCACTATCACCAGTCACGTGTCAGTGCTTGTGTCACCAGTGTATCATTGTAAGTAGTGCTAGCCCTGTAGTAGACAAGAGGTAGTTCCATAAAAAATATGGAACTGGTTACTATAAACTACTTTTTCACTAAGATTAATACAGTGTACATTCAGTTTATGGGTGACTTTTTCCATAACTTGTTCTCGTTCTAATGGCAAATAAAAATAAAGTAACACTATAAAAATATTGCCACCAAAGATATGTAAAGCAACAATGGGGATATGAACTCTCTGAAATTTCAAAACAATCAGGTCCCAAACGTTTTTAAATGTAATGGCTCAGTCCAGCAGTGTCATCTCACAGCTACTGCTGCATTAAGGCCAGGATGGTCATGTTATCATACATAAGATTATGTGACTCTTCTTTATAGAAAACGTTACGTTTGCTCTACCAGCTGCCTGCACCTTTTTATAAGGAAGATATCTCTTATTTTCCTTCATGCTTTGCATCAGAATCACAGAGTTGTTGAGAATGACAGGGACCTCCTGAGATCGTCTAGTCCAACTCCCAGAGCAGAGTCACCTTAAGCAGGCTGCCCAGGGCTAAGTCCAGTCATGTTTTGAATATCTGCAAGGTTGGAGACTCCACAACTTCTCTGGGCAACCTGTGGCAGTGTTTGACCACTCTCAAAGTAAAAAAGCTCTTTCTTCTGTTTAAACAGAATTGATTTCCTCTGTTTTGTTTGGTGCCCATTACTTCTTGTCCTTCCCTGTGTACCAGTGAGAAGAGTCTGTCTCCATGTCCTTTATTCCCCTCCATCAGGTATTTATATACATTGATAAGATTCTCCTGAGCTTTTTCTTCTTCAGGTTGAACCATTCCGGCTCTCACAGCCTCTCCAAGTAACTCACATGCTCCAAGTCGTTAATCACCTTGCTGACCTTTCGCCTGCTCCAGTATGTCCGTGTCCCTCTTATAATGGGGAGCCCAGGGCCAGGCACAACACTCCAGATGTGGCCTCACCAGTGCAGAGGAGAGGGGAAGGATCACAGGATCACACCCTTGACCTGCTGGCAATACTCATCCTAATGCTGCCCAGGATGTTGTTGGCCTTCATTGCTGCAAGAGTGCATTGCTGGCTCATGTTTGGTTTGGTGTCCACCAAGACCTAAATCTTTCTGCAAAGCTTCTTTCCGCAGCCTGTACTGGTGCACAGGAGTTTTCATCCTCAGATGCAAGACTTTGCAATTCAGTTTGTTGAACTTCTTGAGATCCCTGTTTGCCATTTTCTCCACTTATCTAGCCTGTACTTCGTCTGTCTGTCCATGAGGATGTTATTGGAGACAATGTTGAAAGCCTGGATGAAGTCAAAATAAAAGACATCCACTGGTTTTCCCTCATCCATCAAGTTAGTCATTTGATCATAGAAACACATCAGGTTGGTCAGGCATGACTTCTCCTCCATAGATCCATGCTGGCTACTCCTAGTCACTCTCTTTATTTGAATATGCTTGGAAATGGTTTCCAGTATTACTTGCTCCTTCATCTTCCTAGGGATCAAGGTAAGGCTGACTGGCCCATAGCTCTTTTTTCTTAACTTTACTGAAGATAGGAGTGATATTTGCTTTATTCCACCACTTATAAAATTCCCTAGAGATGCATGCAAGGACCTCTAGCAAAAGTCTTGTACTTTGCTTTCAGGCCTCATCTTTTCTCACTGTATCTCCTTATTTGGGGAAAAAGATAAAAACAAGAACAATTTAGATTTTGGTTTCTATCAGACCAGGCTCAAAATAGGATGTTCTCAGCTTAGAATTGACTTAATAGAAACAATGAATTGAGAATATCTATTAGCATATCTAACAGTTTAGGACCAACACTCTTACTTCTGCAGCTACTTCTAACACAACCCTTTATTTGGCATTGTGTGTTTCCATTCTGTCTAGCTACTCTCCTCTAACATTATTTGAGGTTTTGGTTCTGATCTCTTGGTGGTTCTTGGTGCTATTTTTTCTTGTGTTGCATTTAAATGTAAAGTATCTTCTTTTATATTTTAAACATTTCTGCAGAGCAAAAAAGCTACCTTTTCTGAATCCCCTTTGTCTACTTTACTGATAATGCTACCATCAAACATTGGTGGTATCAGTCTTGTAGGAATCAGTCAGAACTCGTCGCTGAATTCCTCAGATGCTTGTGTTCAAATGCTGCTCAACTGGTTAAGTGCACAAATGTCAAAGCAGAATGTTTATATTCAAATACCTATAAGCTTAAAAACACCAACCACAATAATGAGAAGTCACTCTTTAGTTCCCATTAAGATAATCTAACCAAATCCATTTTATTTGTACTTCATCTATGCTTTGTCCAACCTCAGCACAGGTTTATTTACAGTTACACTCATTCAAGTGCATTTTTTTCTGCCTAAATGTTATCGTTTGGCCAATTTAGTTTGTAGAACAAAATTGTGTTAAGAACTGGACTGTTTTTATATGGCAATGAAATGAGGAATTTGTCAATAAAGCTTTCTGTTTAGGGGATAAAAGAAGCTGTAAAAATAGTGATGAAAAACTCAGTTTTAAACTGATCTAGGATTTTTATTTCAAGATGCAGATAAAGATTTTAACTGTGTTTTCAAATCCTTCATTTGGGAAAATATGTGACTAAAAATAAGTTGTGTAAAAATGCGTTTATGCTCAGTAAATATTTCCTGTTGTAGAATTAGTGCCTTGTAATTCACTTATAAATAGCCTTTTGGTGATAAAATTCATTATTATTTTGAGGCTCAGTATTTCACAGTAACAAGTTTTAGCTTCATGCAGTGCATTGTCAGTTTAGACACTTCTACTATTTTCCTCTAGTGCTCTGGATTACCAAATCATGTGATTAAGCAAGAATCTCACCTTATGTTATTTGTAAGCGGGTCATAGCCAAAGCCAAACATGACAGTGATGTTTCTAGGGTGCTTTGTAATTGCTTTAACATGGGAATACACTACTCCAGGCAGCACTGACTGAAGTACTGCCTCTCCCTTTGCTTTACGTGCTATGACCACCTTTGCTTGTATATCATGAGCTTGTGGAGAAAAACTTGAACAGATAAAAGAATACTGCCAGAAAAGTACAAAACCTAGGAGTAAAATAGAAGAAATAACCACATTTTAATGCTTATTTTTAAAAGAATATGATGGTGAAGCTGAGCACATACTGATTTGTTGGCCTGGTTTACAGTTTCTGAAGGCATCTGACTGTTGACACTATTGTCCGTTGATATGTATGAGGTTTTGCCCATGCAAGAGCACATAATGGAGGTGCTGACAGGCGTGTGGAATGGGTAATATGGATTTACAATCCACCTGGAAGCATGCAATTTGAAAGTGCAAAAGAGCTTGCGTTCTTCTTTGTGATGAACAGTGTCTAATAGATCTTCATAATGATAAATTTATCAGTATCCATATGCTAACAGTGTGCAACACTCAGCTCTGCGATGTGAGAAGTTTGTGCCTAGCTGATACACTTCCCAGTTCTCCAGATTTTCCATGCAGCAGATTATTTTATTCCTTTGTGAAGAGTTTGCAGGAAGTGGCTAAAATTTCTGGAGGTTTCATATCTGGAATATAAATTCATTTAATTTCAGGAATGCATTTCTCCCAGAGGCATGCCAGGTGGTCCCTCTCCATTAATTTCAGGTGTTCTGTGCAGATTCAAGAATTTGAATGGGAATTTGTAAAAAGAAATCACTAAGTAACATTGTGGTGTTTGCCACACCTGGAATGGATGTGGCAGTAGTAACTAAGTGTTGCAATGGACAGAGCTCTTCAGCTTGCATTGGCAAAACATAATGAACAGAGCTTTCCCTGAAAACCAGGCTTGTCACCTATTTACTTCAGACTGGGTCTCACTGTAACATTATGTAGGTGATGGAACTCTCGCCATAAATATTCACACAGCTACTTTCTGATGCCTGAAACAATGGGATTTATTTTTTTGGTCCCCTCAACCATATAGGCAAGTGGCATTCACAGGCTTAGAGGTGAAGATGTTACATCATGTTTTTGTTGCACTTGTGCAGCCATCATCGCACTCTTGCTCTGCCACAAAATCTTTCTTGTCCACCACAACTTCTTCCATCTGCAGTCAATGATAGAATATATTCTTCTTCTCTTACTTAAATCAAACGCCTTTGCTCCAGTGATCTGTATCAGAATTGCAGAGCTTTGGAAAGCATTCCTCCCAAATGATTCCATGTGTTTTGTCTCCCTGAGAGTAATCGTTAAACATAATGGCCTTTATGTCCTGATATTTCCTTTTGACATGCCAGAATGGATGCCAGTATTCATGAGCTAGATAGATCTCAGAGAAGAGCACAGGGAGGAATAAAGAGCACCTACATGCTTGATTCCTAACTAGCTTTTCTAGCCCTTAAAAGAAATTCACATCCTCTCCTCAGGTGAGTCCCCAGAGGCAGCTGACCAGGGTCAGTGATGTCAATAGCTGATCTATATAAAGAAAAAGTCCAAGTTAGATCCAAGTATTTCCATGTGTAGTTTCCAGTTTTGTTATTCAGGTTTAGTTCATGCATATGTATGTAAATGTACAGAAATCATGAGAAAATGCTAATCATGTGTCCTGCTCTGACACTTTGGAGGCACTGCATTACTCACAAGCTGTACAGCATCAATGTAATGAGCAGGTTATGGCTAAGAGGCCAGATTAAAATTTATGTCACATCTCCACTTAGTCCTAAAAGCTATTCTAAAAAATTGAGATTCTGAATTAATTTGATTGAGGGTAGCCTTGTGTCTGAAATGTAGTGTTGTTCTCCACACCTTAGGCTCAAGTAGTTAAGGCAATCTGATTTTCAGTGTGGAACTAAAAAAATGACATTAATATTTCCTTTAAAATTCTAAAGAAGTATCCAAACCCATTTTTCTTAAAGGAATGTTTCTACCCAGAAGAAACCTCTCTACCCTGCAACCTCTTTATTGGCAAAAGATGTTAGGACCATATACACCAGAGGGTCTATTGTCCTGTTAACTTAGTAATGCCAGTGGAAATCTTAAAATTAGTCTTGTTGTAAGTTAATGAACAAGAGATGTACAGAGCCATAAAGCAGCTGTTGTTTAGCAATACATTAATACTTTCACATGGTTGTTATCATTAATACACAGATAGCTTTATTTTTACTAGGGATTATTACTGCTTTCTGAGATACCTGGTTTCTCAGCAAGCCCAGATGACACAAAACTCACTGATGTGAGCAGTGTGGAGTCTTGTAAGCAATGTAGTAGAACATGGTATCTCTTATAGGATGATACAGATGCTGCATGTGTGACACTGCCAGACATTGCTAGCAAGTTCCAGTGAACCCTGTCAGATCTCCAGAGGAATGTGCTTGCTTACGCCCTGTTCAGATCTATAAACAAGAATAGAAAATAAATTTGTAAAGGATCTTAAGAAGTTGTTTGGATTGTAATTCTGCTCCCAAGTAAGATTTGCTACACCTAACTCATTTGTGGGCTGATGCTTGTCTAACCTTATTCTTAGTACCTTCTAGTATTTCATCCCCCTTGGCAAACAGTTCCAACATTGAACTCTCAATTCAGAAAACTTGTTTTGATGTTACCCTAAGCCTCCCATTCTGGACACTTGTGCCATGCAGAGGAGCTGCAGCCTCTGTTATTGCTGCTCAGAAGATCCCAAACCTCGTCCCTGCTCACCCTGCACTGTGTTTTCTCAATTCCTGGGCATGCAGGAGCTGTTCTGCTCCCAGAATCTCTCTGGTTGCAAGAGGGACTCATCTGAAAGAAAAAAAACCAAAAACAACCAACCAACCAAAAAACAAACAACTTGACATCATTCTTTTTATGCTGAAGAGAAAATACATTTGCAAAGGTGGCATGACCCGGTTCTCCACTTGGTACCAGGATGTGGAGAAGGAAGCTCAGGGTGGGTTTTCAGGGAGACGAGCAGAGGTCAGGCACACATTGCGCCAGCCCCTGTCCCTCTTCCAGGGGAATGGTGGGTGTGCTCCTTCCAGGGACTGATGGCACTTTTGGGGCTGGAGCAGAGGAGACCAGCCCCACAAAAAAGAGGACACTTGTTCTACTGCTCCCTTCAACACTGCTTTGGAGCTTGGTCACGGTCCTACAGACAAGAGGACAGGAATGAGAGGGGAGAGTGACTGGGAGATGCCAGGAGGAAGAGCAAGAGAAGTTTTCAGCCTCTTGCCAGCAACGAGCTTGGAGCCACTAAAATCTACACCATGTCCCCGAGCAATTTAAACCTGTTAGTCTCACCTGTCCGCAGGAAACATAGAAAACAGTTTATTCCCTTCCAATTTATAAAAGTTTTTTGTGTAAAAAGAAATCCTCTTTCTCCCACTCAGCTTTCTGTGGGCTACATGATCCCTCAGTCATTCTGCATAGGCAATGGGTGCAAATTTGTTCTTCCCAGTTGAAGTACGCTTTTCCTGAAATGGCACTCTCAAAGGTATGCCAGCCTGACCACATCAAACAGAATAGGCAAGATACTTTATGAGCTCACGTATGACTGTCTTTTCAATATTCCCAATGGCAGAGCTGCCTTTTTTTCCCAACACCATGAGCTGAGCAGCCACCGATGTCATTCTGCTTGTGGTAGAAATGTGGTCCTGCTTTCCAGCCCAAGCAGGGATTTTGTGCAGTGCTATTGCCAGTGAGAACTGCTCTGTGATCATGAAAGGAGTAGGGGTGAGGTGGGAAGAGGAATAACAGGGACACAGGAGGGGCTCAGCCTTTCCAGTTCTTCCTACTCTCACCGTGCAAGCCTGCAGTTTTGCATACCAGCCACTTAAAAAATATTTTGAGGTCCTTATTATCCTGTTAATTTTGTTCATGTGCGAGCTCAGATTCCTGGCTGTGCACATAAGTGATTAATTAAGTAAAAATGCAGTTTCTGTGGACTCTTGCCAGGAATCAGTCTTATAAATGTATGGTGTGATGGATGACTGCTTGCACAGTTCAGGGAGATCCTTTCTTGTTTGTTCTAAACTGCAGACTTCAGTCTCAGCCCAGTCACCTACCATGAATTTGTCTTCCTTTAAGGTATATATTGGAGTGTATGTGGATTGGCAATATCCTTTTCATATCTTCCATTCCACTTGTTATGGAAATGAACTGTCATTTAACGTGACACCATTCTGCACAGCACTGACCGATGAGTGGAAAATCAACCTTCTGGAAAAGAAAAGAGATTAGCTTTAATCATTGGTGCCCTAACGTCTAGAAAAACATCCAGAGTCTATGTGTGTTCTGTCAAATCCTGAGTAATGAAACAAATGGTACAGAGGGTCATTAACTCATATCTTAAATGATTTATGTAAAGGAAATATTCCTAGATGGCAAAACAAGATTAGCTGTTTAATCAAACCATTCCACAAGGATGATGAGAGTGTATGGAGATTTCTTCAAGAGTTTAAAACGGCAACAAGAGGACCTTGTGGTTATGAACAGGTCTTCCTACTGCATGCAAGGAAACCAGCTTGGTTCAAACCCTTATAGAGTGATATATGGTAATTTTCTGTTTCATGATGGAAGGAGTGTTTGAACACATTGGCAGACCTTTTACAGCATATGGCCAAAACAAAAAGAATCGCTGCTATCATGGCTGAAATCTTCATTTTGGGTACTCAGACAGTCAAAATCTGCTCAGATGCTTATGTATGAGCTTGAATTTGATATATTTTCTTCTAGAAGAATTCTTTGCAAACAGCTTATGTACTTTATCGCACAGAAAAATGTTGCGCAGAATACAGATAGAGGCAGCTGTACCGAGCATACCCAAAGGCTGCGCCCTGGGAAGGGCAGAAAGCTTGTCACTGTGATTATGTTTCTTTGAAAAGCCTTCTAATCGTACCCAGTTGTCCATGTTTTGAATGTCAATCGTGGTAAGTTAGGACTTGATTCAAAGCCCACTGATGATAGAAATAGCCCTTTTTTTCTCTTCAGTGGACTTTTCTCTGTTCATTTTCGACGAGCTCTTAAACTCTGGGCTGCATTTGAACTTGAATGAAGTTGCTAGTTGGATATTCTAGAACATAATCATTTTTAAACCAGGGATAAAAGAAGTCTTGTTAGTGTCAGGATTTATCATTTAGAAGACCTTCTTATAGCCTTTCTGAAGGGCGATATTTTTAGATCTAACAAGCTGGAACCATTTTTTAATCACTCGTTTTTAATTACTATTCCATGGCTATACTTGAATCAAATATTTCTTTAGATTTTATTTTGAACCAGCCCAGTAATTTAAATCATGCAAATAGAAGTGACATTGCACTATTTTCTCTGCATCACTATGCAAAACTTTTCTGCTTTCTCGTGCTTGCAGCCTCTTGGTCTTATAATACAATGCCTTGGGTTAGGTGCAAGTCTGTTTGCAATATAGTTGTTTTAGCACAGTTCAGTTCATTCTTCACAGGTGACCTGACAATTCCCTTTCCCCGGGAATTTTTGGTTACAACATGAAGTTGTATTATTGCATTATTAATGCAATTTGCTGCAATCTTAATAGTATCTGGGTATGTTATCTTTAACTTTGTCAACTTCAGTTAGTACACTGAGTGAGAACTGAACTTTCATGGTCCCCTCACTCCCTCCTAAAACCCCCTGCCTTTGCACTTGTGGAGGGAAGTCAAAGTGGCTGTGCTCTAATGGCTTGTCAAAAAAAAGGTCGTTAAAAAAAATGCAATGTGAGTCTGTTTTTTTTCACATCTAATGGTTTTTAAGTCAATATTATTATTTGGGATCCCAGATTCCTGAGAACTTGGGCTTGGCACTACAGCATTTGCCTGTGTGCATCTTTCACAGTGTCACATTGGCTTTTCAGCATTTTGTCATCTTTCCACTGTCATTATTCAAACTGTTTGTAGTCTCCTCGCAACTCTGTCAGGGCAAATGTCATAAATTTGCTCCTCTTATCATTCAAGACAGGTAAGATTTTTATTTATATCTTGAATGAAGCTCTGATGTGATTTTTCTGGAATTACCAACTTTCGGTCTGGCAGTAAGCTGAAAGAAGAGCTGGGAACATTTACCAGATAATTCTTGCATTTGCCTCTTAAGCAAGAGCATATGTATGAGCCAAGATAATCTTTTGTTTTCCTTTTGTTGCACCTTTTCCTACATATAATAAAGATTTTAACTAAAATGGGCATTTACCAAATACATTTTCCAGGTTTTTTTCCATTTACCTGTTTGTTTTTTTTTTTTTCAAAAACCAATTTGAAGACAGTAGAGTCCTGGATTAAAATGTATGCTTCAATGTAAGTTTGTTGAAATGTATTTGGCTTAACAATAGATAATGCAAGCAGAAAGTGACCCACTTTCTTTGTATTGAACATGTTTAAATGTTTGTGCTAAACTAATTCCAAAGACAAACAGCAAATACAAATATAATTTATTTTTGCTGTCCTGCATCTTGCAATCAGTGCTTTGGATTACAGCCTTTGGGGATGGTTGCTGGATCATGGCATGACATTACTGTTCAATGGAAAGTTAGCAAAGTGAAATGGAAGGAACTATGCCAAATTCACCTGTCATTTGTTGCTAGGTTTTGCAGCTGGATTTTTGATCTCCAGCACCACCTGATCACCTGGTGAAGGTGTGATCTCACTGTTTCCATGTGAAGCCTCAACTCTGTTTTCTGTTGTCAGGAGACTGCTCTGGATGTCCATTGGTTTCCTGTGGAGTTTAAGATGTTTATTCTAAATCACAAAGCTGTAAGTGGCCTGGAATAGACCAGTGTGGGAGAAGCTATACACATGCTCTTAATGGCCTAAGACAAAGAAAACCTTTTTCCTTGTGTGCTCCCTTATATGTCACAGTGGTGACATTTCAGGAAGGCTGCAAAGATACAGTCTACGGGGATATTTGGAGCCTATGCTTCCCAGATAAATGAAATCCTGGACAGAAGTTATTCTGGAAATCGATTAATGTTTCAAAGGTCCTAGGATTTCACCATGTGTGCTGTATTGTTACTGAATCACCAGGGTGACTAGAATTTTAGATTATATTTTGAATGTAATTTTAGATGTATTTATAATAAAACGTAATTGATAACAATAATGTAATTTAAAATATTTCTGTGTGATACACACACAGTCATACATCCTGCATATGCTTTTTCCATTATTCAGGAAGGTATCTCATTTTATGTGTAAACGTAACCCAAGTCAAGAAAGTACCTACAAAACTTTAGGACTGTGGAGTTCAATGAGACTAAAACCTAGATCTATGGTTAAACACATACTCACGTGGGTTGCCAAAAAGGCATCATCTTAATTTTTAAGGGATAATATGTACTTTCCCTGTAATCCGATCTGCATTAGTAGAGGGAGTCTGGGTTGGCATACAAAGTCACTGGTAATGAGTTGGGGCATTCAATGGTCCCCCACTCATTATATAATACTTCAACAAAAAAAAGCATTAACCTCAGCTGATGCTTTGCTTTACAGGTGAGAAATGGCAAAAATATACTGAATTAATTTTTTTTTTTTTTTTTTTTTGTAATATGCATGGAAGGAAAAAAAGGAAGGATCTGGCTTTTCTTGCACAAAAGATTCTTTATGGCATTTATGACTAAAAATGCTTTAAATGAGAGTGAACATTTACACCTCCTTTAATTACATGGTCCCTTAAACAGCTGGGAGTTAAACTGGAAAACAGGATTGTAAGTCCTTGCTATTTGATTTTTTTTTTCTGGAGCTTCTGGAATCACTGGAATAGGAATGAACTTAAACTGTCATGGAAAGAAGGAAAGAAGGAAGAAGGAAAGAGGGAAGGAAAGAAGGAAAGAAGGAAGGAAGGAAAGAAAGAAGGAAGGAAAGAAGGAAAGAAGGAAAGAAGGAAAGAAAGAAGATAGCAATATTTAAAATTGCGAAGAAAATTTAGAAAATGTGACCCTACTTCATCATAATGTCCCAGAAACCAAGAGACAAATAAAATGAGGTTTAAATATTTGAGGTTCTTTTTGTTGTTTTGTTGTTGTTGTTATTGTTGTTTAATATCATGATTAATAAATTAATCTCAAGTTGTTTGAGATCTCTTACACAAAATTTTAGTATTTATTGGTAGCTGTGACACTAGAGTGCTGGGAATACTTGGCATCCTGATCATAGACTTGGTAGTTAAATGGAAAATTTGCCAAAATGTGTCAGAACAATGTCCTTTGCCATTCCCAGAGCTGATTCTAACTTTTCACGTACATAGAAAGTGCACAGTGATGTTGTTGGCAAAGAATCATTTTTGCCAGTAGAGAAACAGTTGCACTCATTAATCTATACAGAAATATCCATAAGATGGTGCTGTATCTTAAATCTGATCAGAGTCATTTGCACTGAAAAATAAAAAGTATGTTGCAATTATATAATATCTTAGAGCTCTTGTTATAAGCTGAGTGTTGGTAACAATTTATTTGGCAGGCATATTGCAAATGTTAGTTTCCAGTCTCTCCAATATGTTAATTTACATGTATTAAAATATTAGTCACAGCATCTTCGTTCAAGCCTGAAAAATGTAAAACCAGCTGAAAGGTAGTTTCAGTGGCGCTGGGGATATGGGCTGCCAGTAGCTTGCTTTCACAACCCAGCTTCTTTTGCTAAAGGCAAGTGGTGGTCCAAGAACTCCTTCAGTCATGACTTTAATGGAGAAAGGGACAAAATGGTGCACAGGGAGTTCCATTTAAAGGAGTAAGATGAAACATAATGGCCAAATCTGTCCAGCAAATGAAAAGACTGTGGGAGAAATGAATCTGAGACATTATAACTGCCCACGCAGGCAGTGAGAGCCGAAATTTCATGCGCAGCCAACACATAACACTGCAGGATTTTGGTGAGAATAATGGTGTCGAATGGAGGACTGGCTGGAGAGCAACCAATTACAGCATTATCCTGCCGGAGCCTGGGCAGTGGATTATAGCTCAGTAATCACGCTCTCCCACATCTCATGGCTGGAGCAATGCTCAGCCAGGGCTGAGCTGCCCGTGGGTCTGTGACTCCCAGCCCAAGTCAGCAAAATCATGGACAGGAGGAGGGAAAAGGGACTGCCAGATTGGGAAAAAGCTGTCTCATCTGCTGAGGTCCCCGCAATTCTATGCGTGTTTCAGGCAGAAAGCTACAATCCCCCAAATACCTCGTTGCACTGGGAATTTTGCCTTTGTGAGTCATTCAGGTTTGCCTGTACATTTTTCTCCCTGCTCATTTCTCTGAAGGGCTGAGACGACAGGAGCAAGTGATCAGCTGATAAATCTCTGGTGCTCAATATAATTTATTTCAGTTATGCATTTACTTCTGGAGTTATTTGTACATAGTCTGAGTCAGTTTTCTCCTTGAAAAAAAGAGTCAGGGAAGACACAATATGCAAAATGGCTAATGCAGAAGGAGAGGAAGAAGGAAGGATGGGTTCAGTGCAGCATTGTGCTCTAGGCAGTAAGGAAAAAAGGAAATGGTTAGTGAATTGTAAAGGGTCAGGGGAGAGCACTTAGTGTCTGCAGTGCACCTGAGCTGATCCAGCCTAGACCAGGTGATGAAATACACCAGTAAGAGACTCATAACATCTTCCTCCCGTTTTTGAGGGATAGAGATTATATTCTTTGTAGATATCATCCTCCTTTGTCTTTTTAGATAAACCTGTGACCCTGTTGATTTCAGGCCTAGAGAAAGTCCGATTACCTCATTAGATGGATAGAGACTCCTTTCCAGCTGGCAAATTAATTTAATTCACCAGTAAATGTTATGTAGAAAAACCTGTGTGCTTATGCTCTTAACTTTGGTACCTAAATTGCAAAGAAGTCACTATTTTTGGTGAAAGATACAGCACAAACTTCGAAGATATTTTCATTTTTCTTCTTGCTACTTAGCTGTTAAGAAAAAAAATTGACTATCATTCTTAATTTTATATGATCATATGATAACACCTCTCTGCAGGCAAATTGGTTCTTGAACCAGTTCAGATAATCAAGGACAAAAAGAGGAAAGCATAAGCTACTCTAATGGAACTGGGATAAACTAGAGGCTAAAAATATACAAATGAAGTAAAGCAAATACAGTGTATGACATATTATTCATCAGATGCAACAGGCTTAGTTTCAAGAGGCTGTATGCTGACGTAAGGTTAGAACTTCTACCTCGCATCATGTAACAGATGCTATCAATATATGTTGGTTTACTTTAATCCTGTGAATTCTTGTTAAGTACACTCCAGGAATTTTTCTTCCTTCCTATAGTGCCATCTTTCAAGCAGCATTCTGGTTGCTTTCTGGTGTAATGATGCAAGACCTGATTATAGAGACAGCTAACTCTGCTGATGCACTGTGTCATTATAATGCCACCTGATACCTCATTCATTTGATACATTAGGTAGTGTACTACATCAACAAAGCAAAGTGCTCACATCATTTCTACAAAGATGGAATGTTTCAGTGGCAAGCATTAATTCAGGGTAAAAGCTGCATATATGAAACAGTGCCAAAATGCCCCCTGGCTTTGTCTTTTTCACTTCATGAAACTTGCTAGATAATTCAAAACCAAGAAGACCTATTAAAAAAAGGATGAACTCATTAACTCATCCACTATGATCTTAACACAACAGAGTTCTTGTTTTGCTTTATATATGTATACCATCACCAAAAGAAGAAAAGGAAAAAAAAAAGAAGTGTTTCTGGAATACATTTATTTTGTTGCTTTATAAAGCATCTATCTCCAGGAGAGCTGGTGACTAAACGCTGTGTTTTCAGTAGGTATATAAATGACACACAAACAGAAGTAACTTCTAAAATGAATTATAAGATATGCCATAAAAGTCATAGATGCTTGCAGCTAACAGTCTTTCTGACAAGCAAAGACATCAGAGTGTCACATGAAGAGTAAGTTCCCTGAGCAAAGGTCCCCTCTGGAGACATACACTAACAAGTTCCATGCAACAGCAACAGCAGAAGTAAATGACTCCTCTGAACTCAGGTTCTGTGTCAGAACATATAAGAGCAGTAATGAATAAAGCAATTGGGTCCCATGCCATTAAGAATATTTAGGTATTATCCTCTGTTCCCGAAGTAGGGAATCTTGAGCATATGCCAGGCTGGGGTTCAGCCTGCATCTGTTTTACACACTCTTGCAGTGCCTGTGCAATTCCCCAGGAATCCACTGTCACCACAGCTGGAGGACATCCCATGGCATTTCCATGGGTCCCATCACTCACGGCAGTCCTGTCCTGGGCTGCAGAGTGCTGGCTTGGCTTGGCCCTGCCTTGAAGAGAGACTGCATCTACAAATGGGACCAGGGATGGACAAGGGCCTGTTCCTCCAGATTGATCACTAAGGCGCTGCTCTCCTTAAGCCCAACCACAGCTCTGACAAGTTCTTTGAGAGGCAAAGAGGGCAGATTTCAAAGAGAGGTGGGACAGCCTCATAATCGAGGCACATACAGTGCACCTGCATCTGACAGGTACACAGCACACATTTCAGACACTGCCACTTACTTTCCTTGGCCAGGTTCCTTGTTCATGTTTGTTATTCATTATGTCCTGGCTTCTTGTTCAAGCTCCTTTAACTACACCCTTTCTTCTGTAGGCACCAGTGGTTTGGTGCTGGTAGAGGTCACCTGGCTTCCTGTTGTTGCCTGTTTGACATCCTTAGTTGGTTGCTTGTAGAAAGCAGATACTTATAGCTGAGTGAAGGTGTGTGGTGTTGGACTCTCATCTTCTTCAAAACAGGACTGGAGGCCAAAGTTTGAGCAACCTTCACAGCATCTGTTCCATGCACAAGTATGACCTTTCTGTCACAGTCTTTCTGGGAAAGGTCATCTCTGAGATACATTTACTTCCTCTGCTAATGGAACTCTGCAATGGACAATTTCGGTCTGTGGCCTGACTGTGGGCCTTCTCCATTTATTTTTCACCTTTACCTGCCATCACACCCAGTTGCAGTGCTTTCCCTGCAAGATTTCCTATGTGACAGTTGTGGTTCATTTTCCTAAAACTGCTTTCCCACAGGCATTCCTTACAGGTGGATGTAAAGTCACTGTCATCTCCAAGGGGCACCCTTGGCAGAGGGCTCCTGAGTGCTGTGACAGGCTCAGAAGCCCCAAGGCTTATCTCCTTTCCCTCACGCTTTTGTGCCTGAGTATTCCTGGTGTGTTTCTCAGGCGCTCCGGTGGATGGGTAGTGAGGATGATGAGGGATTTTATCTTTGAGATGGTAACTGAGGAGCAGCTACAGATATGGATGCAGCTTTGAGCTAAACTTCCACTCTGAGTTAAGATCATCCTGCAGACGCAGCAGCTGATCTGCTTGTCCCTGTGACCTTAGCAGTCAGGGCTTCTGAGACTGGGGAAGTTCTTCCTATTGCCATCAGCAGAGCAAAGGAATTTCCATCTCCAAAATATATTAGCTTTTATGTCCATTGTCATGTGAGATCTTCAGGCTATGTAGAGGATGGTACCATGAAGAATGATCCTGTCCCAAAGCCACTGGATCATACAGTTACAGTTTCTATTGCTAGATTTTCCTGATGGTTCGGAAAGGGGATCTTGGTCCCTGACGAGCTGTGGATTGCCAGTCTGGTGAAGGATTGTCCCATTTCTATGTGGGCAGAAAACTCAGTGAGAGTGGCAAAGACTATCTTGAATTCACAAAGAACAAACAACAGCCATCCAGGCTACCCAGTGCTGAAATGGGGTGGAAGAAATGCAGATGCTGAATTGGTTGTGAAAAAGATGCTTAAGGTTGGAAATAGTGCAACAGTGATTTTCAAAGTGTGTATGGACTTTCTGAAGGAGGTGGGGGAAGTAATGTAACTTGATTCCTGTGCCATGTTGTCAGCAATAAAGTGAAATCCTCTGCTGAGATAAGGGCTGCATCCTGCTCCTGAGCCAAAATCTGCCAGCACAAGTTTTGCAGAGCACTTGGTGGGCAGGTTTTGCACTGTGATTGGGGTAGAGAATTTCAAAATGTCTTTAGCAGATTCGGTGTTGTGGAGGTGTCACCAGGTGCCATGTGGGCCTGCGAGGCTGTAGCAGGACTCTTCTGAGGCAAAGGCTGCAGCAGGCCAAGGGAGCCACAGCTCAGAGGAGCAAAGCCTGGTTTGTGCTGTGGTCAAAATGTTCTTGTTCTGTTTCTTCTACCTTTTCCAGTATCATAGACCATAAGTGTTGAAGCGTGGCTAGGGCTGCAAAGCTCGGAGTATTCGTGTACAGAAAAGAAGTGTTGACCATAATGCAGAGCTGGAAGGGGGACTGGAAGCTGCTCTTTGTATGTTTTCAATACATTTCACCTGGCACCCCATCTGAGAACTTATTTGCATGGACTTTAGCCTTACGAGGGAAAAATACAGTGAAAAGTAGATTTGCTGAATTGCTGGTTAGAGAGCACACTTGAGCAGAACTTATTGTGCTCATTTGGCAGCTAATTCATTAGGGTTCACGTCATGCTGTCAGGGTGCTTGGCTGTGTTCTGTAATGGCATTTTTTTCCTCTGTTGAACAGCAATTTTGCAATCACTGCATCAATTATTACAATGTAAAATATTTGATATACTGTTAGATGAAAAGTAAATTTATCTTGTACTAGGAGTTGCATCAGAATATAATAAATGCACTTAATGCTCATTGGGCTTTACAGAGAGAGGCACTCAAGAGAGCAGATTGTCTAGAATGAAACTACCATCTGGAAATTTTGTCTGAAGCCTAATTACAATTGAGGTTTAAAGGGACACTTTTTTCACTTTTTTTTTTTTTTCCTTTTTAATTTGCATGGGTACTTTGAAAGCCTAACTGAATGTCAATAAATTCTGATAAAGTGCAGTTGTAAACCAATATTGCATCTGTAGTCCTTGCATATCTAATGTTGAACAGGATCTAAATAAGTTTATAAAGTTCTCCACAGTATACCAGATGAATTTATTCGCATGAAAAGAACAGTGATCTAGGTTATTCGAAAACTTTTAGTTACAATAGCAAAATATATGCTTTGTGCATTTTCAGGATTTTTTTTTTTTCTTGAAACACCCCGTGCAAATCAGGTTCCTCAGAAAAATAACCATAGTCCACCCTAGAAACTATGAGCTTGAAGAAATTTGGTTTAGAAATATCAAAAGGCCAAAGATTCAAGCAATTATGTGATGTGCTATTACTATCACAAATGTGTAGTTTTTCATTATGAGATTTTAATAGAAAAGTATGAGTCACAGCAAATCTCTCCCAGTTTTTTGGCAGTAGTTCTTTAAATGACCCAACTGGCCAAAATTACACGTGGTTCGTTCTCTTCATCTGTTCTCAAAGGAGAGAAATGTGTGAAGTGCAGTGCTTTGCTTTGGTGGGATTATTGTTCAAGGTTATATATTTATTTAATTAATTTTTATTATATAATCTTCTGTTTACTTTAAAAGAAGGTAATTTTCGAGACATTTTCTCTGCAGTTGAAGAAACAGGGTGAGTTTTGCGGCTGACCTTACTGCCTATGGGAATTCATATCACATTTTCATACCTCTGAGAAATCTGAGTTCTCCGTAACAATTTAGGATTAAGATTATTTTGTCCTTGAGTTATAAACCATGATATTCATCCTGGATTTTCCATCTGCTTTGAACCCATACCATAGGGCACCATGAAGAAGAGTATGTCTCCTGTGAACCTGAACAGTACTCTGCGGGAAATCAGTGCTGCGTAATGGTGTTGTTCCACAGTTACCCACGTTGCTGGAGGGATGGCCAAGCGTAATACGTGCCACTGACCCGATGGCTTTGTGCCAAGGCAGGTTGCCATAGCCTGGACGAGACCTCATGAAGGTGTGCGGAAGGGAAGGGTGTCTGCTGCTCGCTGGGATGGAGTGGGGTCTCCCAGGCAACAGAAGCCGGTTGAGATGCCGGCTGTGAGAGTTTAGTGACACCGAGAAATGAGAGAGCGTGCCTTAGCAACAGGCTCGATTGGCCGTAATGAGTGTGTACCTCTAACCACAGACGGCTGCACAGAAATTTCTTCAGTGATTTCATCTGCCTGCTAATGCTGTACTGACTCCCACGGGCTCAGAGCCTGCCTGCTGGTCTTTACGCAGGTGAGAATACACCTAAGGACCAGGCCATTTATTGGCACTGACATTATCAAACATTTTGAGGGACAGCTAGAGCTGTGTGTCATCTGCATAGCACTACCATGCATGTCTGTGTCATTGGCTCACCTACTCCTAGTGTGTATGTGTTGGTTTGGATTCCCAATAAGCTTTATTTTCAACAGCATCAATAGGCCTCATTAGGGACAGGAAACAGGTCACAGGTAAATGTAGAAGACAGATTAAATACCAAGGTACCAACATGGCTGGCTTAAAGAAAATCTTTAATATAGATTTCTTGATGCTGGTATTATCACCTAGGAAGTAGATAAGACTGATCTGAAGTATGTATAGTACGGACACAATCAGGGCTTGTTGCACTGTAATACGGACAATTTAGAACGAGGGACAACATACAAATATGTTTTAAACTAGACATTTCATTCAGTATTGTGCATACCTGTATCAATTCTTCTCTGAAAATAGTACCATTGTTTCCCATTTCTCTTTCCTATGCCTAATCATCCTCATGATCTACCCCTGGGCTCTTTACTTTCATACAGCATCCTTTGTGGAGATAGGGAGACTAGAGCCAGATGCATCATTCTGTCAATTCAGGGAACTACATTATTATACTTTCCTTATTACTCTCCCTCCCACTCCTTTTAAATTCTATCAGTTCTTTTACTTCTTAACTCCTCTCACAGACAGATCAGAGATTTGTATTGCACTGTCCAATTTAGAACCAAGTAGTGTGTGTGCATGGTTCAATTTGCTCCTTCCACTGCTCATTAACCTCACATTTATCAACTTTTAAGAAAAAACTTAATCCTTTTGCCATTAATTAGATTGCATGAACATAAAAATGGAGAAAATGTATATACTTGCATCATTTTAAGAAGACATTGAAAACTTGATTTTAAATTAATCCCCTACCAAATCAGAATGAAATGCTGCTACTTAGTGTGTGAATGCCAATCACTTTTGTTCACCAGCCTTTAGAAAAATCTTTGATTGCCCCCTGCCACCCCTCCTCCCCCCCCCCACCCAAAAAAAAAAGAAAGAAAAAGGAAAAGGGAATATTCAGGTTACCTTCGAGATATTGTTTGTACAGCCCTTCTAATATAACAAAAAGGGTTGACAAAAATGACACATTCAATATATAATGTCTGAGTTGAGTACAAATATTCCTAGGGTAATATATGTAATTGGGGTCATATTCACTAACGACTGTCTCTATTTCCCCAAGATCAACCTGCTTTCAAATTTCTCTTGCCTTTTCCTGATTAATATTCCATATTCTGCTCTCCCTCACCATTAAAATTCCTGCCCAAGGCAACTTAGTCACTCACCCTAATACTCTCTGTTCACATCAGCATGACCAAAGGGTGCTCCAAAATTCATCTCTAGTCACATGGTTCCTATATTACTATCTTTCCTCTTATTATACAAAACTGAACCTTCCCTTTGAAGCCCTACATAAATTTTGTCCCAAGAGAGCACAAGTGATAACAAGTGTGCTCTCAGTTATCACTTTGCCTTCTCTGCTCCCAACACTCTTCCAAAAAACTGCAGCTGCACAGATATAAGCAAAGCAGAATCTGACCTGCAGAAACATTGCCACTAAGCAATGTGGCTGGAAGAAATCAAAAGGATTGTGGCACGATTCCTGCCTAACAGGTTGCATTTCCAGGGCAGACATTTGAAAAATTGTCTTCTTCATTGTAAAGGAGCATTTGATGTATAAGTTGCTAAGATGCTGTCGTTTTGCAAAATTAGTTTCACCAGAATAAAATTATGTATAAAGATGTAGTTAGCTGCGTGAGCTTTCCGTGTTTAATTTTTACCCGTTTGATCGATAGATTGCATTCTTCCAGACTGCATTAGACTTCTTTCATTTCCTAGAAATAAAAAGGCAGTCATATCACAGGAGAACAATGTCATTATTATTTCAGTAGACTTTGCTTTTAACGTAATCATATGAAAAATAAATAGTGAAAGTTCAGTGCTGCCAGGGATAACAACTGGCTTGTCAACTTTTCAGAAGCATTACCCATGGAAAAAAGGAAAAATCTAGCCTAATTTTTAATGTAAGAATGGTAGGAAATGGTGAATATTTTTGGTTTTTAAAGTCTCTTTATATTTGTAAATGTAAAAATCTCTCAGTTTGACCCACATGGTATTCTTGATATATCATCTGTCAGATTCTCAGCTGCTAGAAATGAATTTAGCTCATTGAGTGTAGCGGGTCTGCATTTTTTTCTCCCTGGTTGCATATGTTACCCAGAGCAAGAACATGAATGTAGAAAGAAGGCAAAAATTTATTTATTATTAGCACTGCTCTCATGTATCAGTTGAAATTATGAGCTAAACACTAGCTGTAAGCCATGGAGAGAAGTCTGGAGCCTTCACAGCTGCTGTTCTGGAGTTGATGAAACATCTCTTAGAGTATGTGTGACTAGTCAAGCCCCTTCATTTCAGTTTTCAACTACCCGGAGTACGACTGTGGAAAACAGGAGTAGATTGATGAGACGAGTGGCTAATGCATTATAAATACTTTTATGAAGGGAAAGTAACAAGCTCTTGCAGGTTCGTTTTTCTACAGTCAGTTAGATAAACTCTATCAGCTGAATTCCTGGCTGTCCCTTGGATTGTTTGCTTAAACAGGTTAGCAGGCTTGATGTGTCGGCATGGCTAAAACACCCCAACAAAAGGACTGACAAACTTTGAAAAGGTAACTCTAGAAACAACAACATATAAATGTTGTTTTAAGTAAATACTGGGTTCCCTTTGTAGCAGCTGCATTAATGACGTTAACTCACTGCCCAGGTGTAGCAGGATTCTGGGAATTTACATATTTCCCCTAGAACTTCTTCGGAAGTCATTGTAGCTTTTGACATGAGCCCTCTGAAGTATGTTGCTGAGCAAGAGGGCTTTGAAGGCCAGTGAGAAAACAGTGGAGCTCAGTTCCAACGTGAAAACACTGCTATGGACATGTACTCGCTGTCCTGTAGAGATGGCTCAGAAATCCATATCATGTGAGTACCGGAGCAGTTTGGCAACTGAGTGCTTTTACTTTCAATAAGCCACTCAGCTCACTATTTTCCTGGAAGGATTAGGAGAAAGCCTTCCCTGGGAAACCTCCCAGGTTTTGTTTTCCTAACCCTTTCTTTGCTCACATAGGCTTTCCCCTAAGTGCGGATGATAGAGATCGTAAACCTCCCTGCAGACCTATTCCTAAAGTAAACAAATAAAGAAGAACAATATTGTCAAACAGGCATCTAGGAATTGGACAGTTGGTACTGGAATTAGCTCACAGCCATCTGGCTTTGAAAGG
This sequence comes from Pampusana beccarii, assembly GCA_013399365.1. Lineage (NCBI taxonomy): Eukaryota > Metazoa > Chordata > Aves > Columbiformes > Columbidae > Pampusana > Pampusana beccarii. The sequence continues at coordinate 630,752 of VWYH01001518.1, forward strand.
AGGAATTGGCTGGCAGTTCAGTTCTAAAAGAAACAAACAATTCTGGGTATTTCTCTGCCACCTTTTATTTTTTATTTGTAGGTACAGTAAAAAAATAGTAATCAGTTTATTTTGACTATGTTCAAGAAACGTGTCCCTCACAGTATCTGCAAGGAAGTAAAAGACCACAGAAGACTAAATTCAGACTGACGTGCCTTCTGCTTTGTTTGTAATTTTTTGTAATGAATATTTACAACTTGAACAAGCCTTTTAAATTATATATCAGTTACACACTCTCAGGCCTATACTGTCCCCTTCTTCCAGGGAAAGTGAATGAAGATCTCTGTAAGACCCTTTAGAGGAAAATGCCTGACTCTTCTGTGTGGAGTAAGCAGCTACATAGAAGGGCCTGACTACGCAGTCATGGGTGACACAGTCCTAATCCTGCCCACCCCACTCGCTGGAGTCTCCTGATCAGTGCTATTCCTCACCCAGACATGGCCAGCATGCTGAGCTCCAGCCTCTGTCCTCCTTGCACGTCCTGAGGGAGGGAAGCAGTACGGTGTGGAAGTTGCCAGGTCCACTGTTTGATCACCATTCTCTACCCAGCTCGTGGCCTGTGCTGTCCAGGGCTGGTGGCTGGCTTTGGCTGCAGATGCCCATCAGGCTGGCACCGAGGTGCGTCTCCCGTGGGCTGAGACCTTACTCCTCTGGTTTCCTCTCACCGGTTCTTGAGAGAACATCTGGTGTTTGATAAAAAATTCAAACTCAGGCCTCTGTATCCACGTTTTGGCTCATATGCTGACTTCACACAACGTTCTTCACACATCGGCCCTTGTCCAGGAATTACAAAAGTAAAGATCATTTTTATTAACTTCACTGGTTTAAGGCTAGGCTTCTTGCTTTGGTTAGAAGTTCCTCAGATGGACGGGGGAGTGATAAGGCCTTCAGTGCAGCGTGTGATAATAGCTGCTCTGTTACTAAAGGAAAATTTCTTTTGACTACTGTTTTTGTCTGGAGTAGTCAGCAGCCTATCTCTTCCTTCTAACAAACCAAAAAAATGAAATTTCTCTTTTGTTTTAATAATAGAGAATCTTTCTTGTAAGTGTTCGTAATAAGTAAAAATGATGTTTTATTTTTTGCAGCTTACGCCAGTTTTTCATCGTCAGGAAGGGCAAAATGTGAGGGACCTAAGTGGAAGGAGAGTTTGGACTGTTGTCTAGTTGCTGGGTGCTGCTTTTCGCAGTTAATATCTGCACTTTCCCTATGTTGATCTCCCTCCTCATACTCCTCCCTCTTTGTGTGTGGTGTTTTTCTAGTGTCATTACTTATATTTTTTCAGTCAACCTGCACATCACTTAGATTGCTTGAAGGCATTAGACTTGATGATTTCTCTGCAAAATGAAGTGGAAAAACATATTCAGTCAAGGCCAGCCTCTGAAGAAACCCATTGTTTGCAGTGGTTCAATTTAATTTGGAACATATCACGTCAGTTTCTTTTGTTAAGTTTAGTATTTCAGCACTATGGAACCTGATGAGATGAAATTGCGTTTCACTGTAAAATCAGATTTAGGTCTTTGACTGATGAACTGGTAAGGGATTGTATTTCATTATGTATATTGCAAAGAAAAGAGCATGCTTTGCCACACAATAGTAGCTTGCACACAGTCTTTTTTTTTTTCATTTTAGTATACATTTGTGCGTGAATGAACAGTCTTTGGGTCATGAAGTGCCACTGTCTCTTAAGTTTTAATCTCCCCAACTTTCTCTATGAACTTGAATCTACAAAATGCTTACTGTGTTCCTTTAAAATGTTATGTTGTTACTATGCTCCTTTAAAATCTTATGTTGTTTACATAACCTTGGATTTTCCAACACTCTGTAGCTGAATACTGTTGTTTGTTTAAGTGCAGTGTGATTAGCTGTCCTTGAAAATATAATCTGTGGCATTTTGACCATGTAGCAGAACACCAGGAGTCAAAGGACTCAAGAACAAACTCTACACCCGTGAGGTATACTGACACATTCTGCAGCAGGTATATAGTTTCAGGCTTTGATTTGGGAAAATATTCCTCAGAAAGACAATGTGCAGTTGAAAAACACTGACCTAAGGAGATGTATAAGTTCATGTCTTGGCATTTGCATAAAAAACTTGTTTAACCGTGCATATTTTCCGGAATTGTGGCCTTAGATTTATTCCCACTGAAGTCCAGTAACTCAACCGATGTTAGACACCTAGACATGAGAGACCTAGTAATACCTTTAATAATCTGAGTCCACACATTAATTAGGTTTACAAACTCATTGAAAAATTACATGACAGATTCCTTTAAAACTGCAGAATCCTCAGAGTTTCCAGCATGAATAAGCTTTCAGTTACAAAATAAGAGTCCATTTGTTGATACGCAAATCAAAGTTGTGGTTTTCGAGATTTGAATGCAGAAGATACATTTCTGTATGTACAAATTCTAAAAAAACTGATAAGCCATTTGATCTACATAGGAATTTAGTTTACTTTTTTTTTTTTTAATGTAATTACATGAGCCACCAAATCTATTCAGATATTAACAACATGGTTCTTCTGTGATATTACTGCCTTTTTATTTCTAAGAATTTAAAGAAGTCCTGTGCAGCCTGGAAGAATTTAATCTTCTGTTCTGATGGGTAAAAATTAAGTATGGAAAGCTCATGTAGTGTAAGGTTGATCAAATTAGCAATTCTTTTTTTGTGCTCCTGCTTGAAATTTCTGGGATGACTTTATTTTTTTTTTTTTTTAATATGTTACAATTGCCAAAATGCCTTTAAAGACTTAACTTGAGGATTGGAAAGTTTTCTCAGAGAATGAAATCAGCTGCTACAGCTTCAGAGCTGTTTGCTTTAGACTCGTCTATTAGCAAGTTTGTAAAATAAAATGCCATTAAGCAGACTGAGAAGTGGACAGCTTGGAAGTCTGTCTGAGAACACCATGTAGTGTAACAGCTATGCACACCCTAAGCCACCCAGTTTTGCTTGACGTATTCCTCCTTTATTTTCTGTAGCTGCAGCTATGAGTCTTGTAACGCACACCTTGCACAGTTACTTATGTTGCTTCCTAATGCACATCATCATCATTTTGCACAGCTTGTAACACCACAGAAGCAGAAAAGTACTTGGAGAATCTGATGCCAGGTATAACCTTTCTGCACAGCCCAGTCTTTTCCTACAGTATCTCCTCAATCTGTCTATAAGTCCTGTGCCTCCTGCAATCACTGGAGCTCAGAGTTGTTGCATTCCATATTAATACCACTCTCTCTGTGCATAACTATTTTGATTTATGTGTGGAGATCCATAATCTTCCCTCTCTGCTACTGGGAATTGATTTCACTCAGTTTTGAAGCAAACATATGTTTTTTCTCAAGTACCTTTGAGCAACCAGCTGACTAAGTGATGTGCTGTCAGGACATTCGATGAATGTCAGTAACCTTTATAAGTTTTAAGTAGTGAATAAACCTGTACTGTGTGTTTTAACTCATTTGTTTTGCCTTTACCAGATTTCCTACCCTTGTATTGATTACTGCTTTTTATTCTTTTTAGTTTCTCCTCAGTAGCACTCTCTACATCGTAATGATACTCCTCAGTGCAGAAAAAAAAACATTTATGGAGAAACTCATCAATAAAATATTAGATAAAATAGCTAGACTACATTTTATTAATATAACTTCTGTGCTTATTTTCTTGGGATAGAACTCAAAAGGGTAAAATTCGATCAGAAAAAGCAGATAGGTGACATATCTGAGTCTGTATATCCTTCTGTCTACCTTTTACATCTGGACTGTCGTTTTTTTCTGTACAGTTGCCCAGTTCATATATCACATGCACACAAAGTGGTGGTGACAGATAGAATTGCTACTTGACAACCCATCCCAAACATTAATTTCCTTCTGCATTAAAAAAGTGTCATCTGAATATCCTCAGGACTTGCTCTTGCTAAAATTAACATGAATAGTGGCTAGTCCACAGATTCGTGCCAATCTATCACAGTCCTTAAAACTGTTTAATATAGAAGGCATTTCACAGAAGTCTTTTTTCCAAAACTGTCTCTAACCCTCATCCAGATGGCATTCTTTAATGAATAGCATTGACAGAATAAAATAACAGTGTTCAGGAGTGAGGATTCTCTCTCCGATCAATTTACAGAAAATCAGTTAAGAAAAATTAAGAAGTGACCACAAGCAAACAGTGACAATATGCTTTCCTCTGAAATTTGTCATAAAGGATGTTGTGTAGAACAATAATTTGAAATATATTAATAGAACTGCATTTCCTAAGAAGTGCTAAGTACTATTTTATTTCAGGAAACCGAGGACTTCTCAAGCCTTGTTTTTCCACAGCAGGAATTTCTCTACTGCCTTTCTCTTACCCCTGGGTTGAAGTATTTTACATATCTGATGGTTTCTATGTTTGTCGCACCATGCAGCTCTACTTGGTGCACTGCATCTCTTAGTTAGCTAAGCAGTCGGAGACAACTTTAACATAGGATTGCTGTGCAAAAAAAAGGCCAGATATGGTTATTATGAAGCAAGTACAGGCTTGGATGTCTCAGCCAATTACCATGATCACAATCTTGTTCTGCCTTTTGTGTGCAGCCATCCTACCTCAAGCTGTGATCTTGTCAGCGCTCATAAGCAAAGCAGAGCGGGGCTGGTGAGGCAGCAAGATGGATTTACTCTGGAAATAAGGCAGAAAAAACCCACAAAATGAACTGATAATTCTGAAGGTAGCATCTCATACAGCCAGCACTACGAATTTACAGAGTTTTATCCTGAAGCTTGTGGTAGCGGCATTTTTCTTGTGTCCTGATTTTCTAGGCTAATAAGGAAAAATAGGTTTTAACTTATGTAAAGAGTTTCTAGATAGAAAAAGGAGATTTGAAAGATATCCCAGCTGCAAGTATTAGATAGTAAACAACCCCTTCCTACATTACTATTTTAAATACTCTCATGGTCTTGATGGTTGACGCATGAGCTTTGAGTACCGGGGCAAAAATGGACCACTCTGCAGCATTACCTTATAGTGAGACATAGAGCCATGGTGCTCACCACCATTGTGCCATTTGCATTTCTGACTTCAGGCTCCTCATCTCTGCCAGGAGTGAAACACCTACCTATCCTGTGCTTCAGGAGAACCTCGGGCAACAGCGTCTCCTGTGCTGAGTAAGTCAAAGGTTTATTTTTCTACGACATCAAGCCAAAATAAACCTTTGTTGCCATAGGAAAGGCTATCCCTGCCACTGTTTCCCATGCCTCCTGCTTCTTATCCTCACATCATTAGTTCCCTTGTGCTAAGTCTACCTCCTGTCAGCTGTACAACAAAGGACTTAGGATCTGAAATGGGTTAAAACACAACACATTAAAAAAAAAAACAAAAAAACCACAAAACAAACAAACAAACAACAACAAAAACAAACAAACAAACAAACAAAACCAAAACAAAACAAAAAACAAGAGAGAGAAGAAAAATAGTGATAAAATCCCCAAATAAGCTAGTTTTAACACAGTTTAAATGGCCCCAGAAAGCCTATGGATTTTACAAACCATCCTCACAGCCTTCTTAAACAATAACAATGATAATGTCTTATTGCAACAGCAAAAGCAATGCAAAAAACAAACGAACCCCCAAAATGCAACAAAACCAAATAAAAGACCAACAACAATAAAAAAGCAATAGCTGAATTTTCCTCTGAACATCCAGGAGTGACCCATCATCTAACTGGGTCTGACGTGTGGGATCAGAATTGGGAAAAGAGGCTGCTCTGCTCAAACACGTGTGCTGCAGCCCAGCCGGGAGGCAGCCTGAGCGGGGCAGCCGGTTCCCTGCGCCGGCCTGATGGGCCTGCTGAGAAATGCTTTGCTCCCAGGCAAAGTGCTGGAAGTGTTCTAGCAATTCCACTGAATTGATTTTAAAGGTCTTCGAGTCATAATTTCTTTCTCTGTGCTGCAAGGCAATTCATTCAGCGGTTAATTGTGGGCAGAGCTGAATAGTTTACATTAGGACTATAGTAATAGTATGGCAAAGGTTTGTTAAAGAATAATGTAGCTGCTAGAAATTGAAGGTGCCTCATTGTAAATACTGAAGGCACAAAAGTCCCCGGGCAAAAGATTTGATGAACCAGACAAATCCTTTGTCATATAACAGTCTGCAGCATTCTTTCATGCAGTAGAAAAAGATACTTCTGAAGTCTGAATAAATATGAGATAAGAAGTCCTTACCCACTGTTTTGGCTTTTCTATTCCAGATTAAAAGACTGAAGTGCTGGAATGAGATTCGAAAAGTTTTTTATTTGGCATGTGGCAGATTCTCCCTTTGCCAAATGTAAACACATCAAGCTCTTTGTAAAGACTTCCTCACAGCTTTGGCAGAAAAGAAAAGCTGAGTCTGAGTTGGAGGTGAGGGATGTACAAGACTATTGCATATAGTGACAGAAGCATACCAGAAAAGGTATGTTAATTATAAAGATTTTCTGTCCTCCTGCTGTGCAATCTGAATCACAGTAGGTCTTCTCCAACCCCTGGACAGACAAAGCCTATATAGGAAAAAAGGTGTCAAACACAGGCATTAGCTTTGCAAAGAGCTGCAATGATTCAAGAAGTTATTAACCCATAAGCATTTCTTCCAGCCTCTCTTCTGGGGATATTGCTTCCTAAGCTTTTCTGCTGAACAGATGGGATCAAGCAAGCATTCTCTTTGGAGCAGCTAAAGAGGTGAGCTGAGTTAATTTGGCTGATTCTACCTGAATTGGATGATGAACAATTCACCTCTCATTCCACCAGAGCTGGAAAGCACATGAGCTCCAGCTGGTGCATCCGCGCAGGTCTGCAGCTCCAGCTGATTCTGAGGGGCAGGTCAGCTCTGGGCATCAAAATGCAGTCCACAGATTCACCCAAGGTCTTTAGCAAAGCAGAATTAAACCTTGATTTTGTTAATCAGAGATAGTTATCTTGATTCAAACACTGCACTGAGAAAGGTCATAATTTAACTGTTAACATTTTTGCCCTTTGGCTCTGTCCCTTGAGGTCCTCTGTTTCAAACATACAATTACTTTTCATATGTATAATTGGTTTTGAATCTCTCTCTGAATGACAGCGAATATTGCCTTCCTCTTAGACCTTCAGTCATATTAATATTAGCTCATCTTAAAACCATTGACACATCAAAAATATGGCCTTAATATAACTGTCATTGCTTACTGCAGCTTGATTTTAACTCAGACTCTATAATAAAGCATTTAACTGAGAGCGTATCCAAGGCTAACAGAAGAGTAAATATAGTGTAGAATTACTTAAATAATTTAAAGCTACACTTTGTTAAAAATCATTGTTCTGCTTGCATTTTATACCAGTTTCCACCTAAGTGTACTGACCCATAGGTAAAACCTCTTCAAACCTCTGTCTGCCTGATTACCTATGTTTAATGCATAGTTTCCTTTAAGTGGCCGTATAATAAATAAAGCTTCAAAATTCTCCAATAGAAGGATAAAACATATCTCATTCATATAAAAATATCCTAAGCTTGGCTTTTCCTCCTTTTGTGTTCGTGCTGGTGACGGAAGTGACTTCAGCCAGGACTTAGGGTGTTTCACTAGACAAGCAGAAGTATTCCTAGTTGCAGCTGTGCTCAGCAGCACAGTGCCATCTAGTCGCCTGCAAGGCAGCAAGTCCTGGTGCAGTCGTGTGGCCTTTCCAAGTGTGGGCTGCAGTTCCCCACCAGGTCGTTTCCTTGCTGTCATGACTTGGTTGTATGGAGGACTTCTCTTAAACTCCTGTTATATCAGCCGTAATGGTTGCTCCAAGCTAACTTTTCTTCACACCGTTTGTTGAACACCATGACCACAAAGGAAGTGGAGCTGAAAAGCTATTCGCAGAGTTTTAAATGGGTGATTGTGGTTATAATCAAGCGTCACCATGGACCTGCCGCCCTGATAACACAAAGCAGATTTGCTCTTATGGGTTTATATAAAATCCCATTTTTTTCCCCTCACCTTATTGGATAAACTGCATTCTTTAGTTAGCAGAAAACACAAAACAGTGAATTATCCCAGTACAGAAATTAAAACTCCATTACTTAGGAAAGTCTTAAGACTAAGGCAGTTCTCCTATTGTGTGACAACTGCTTTTCATTTTCATTCGCTTATTCTATCTTATTTCTTTATCTTGTAAATTTAATTAAGTAATCCAATATTGAATTTGATGAATATTTTAATGGAGCTTTCCTGGGTAAGTTTTATAGAGTACTAAGTGAACCTAAACTTGCAACTCTAAAAGACTGGAGTAGAGGTATCTGTGAAAAAGCCCAAAAGCTGGAAACGGTCATGTTGACAAGTGAGTGCAAATATTTATTTTTATCTTTGGAAAGTGTAATATATCATAATAAGACTTTATATAGAAATTGTTGTGAGGAAGGGTTCCTGTGATTAGGTGACACTTCATTTCTCCTCAGCTAAAGATGTACATGGTAGCAAATAAATGGTCCTTGCATACGGTAAAACCATATTCAGAACAGAACCACGTTATGCAGATTAAAATAAATCCTACAATGAACAGACCGATTCCCACTTTCCTTTGGTCTGGTTTAAGTTCAGAGAGTCTACTGGGACCATTAAATTCAGCAACAAGGGAATTAGGACTCAGATCTTGAAACATTTATATTACTTCCATCACCATGGTATCAAGGAGCCTGAAGCCCTGGTTCAGGCCTGTTTTTCCCAATAGAGCACATTAAAGGTGGCCTCTCAAGTATGACATAAGAAAAAGATTTGATGCAAGGCAGGGCAGTGGCCACAGCCAGTGCTGACCGCCGTTGCTGGAGATGTCCATCAGGACCCTTGTGCAAGTCTTAGTGGGGAAACAACCCAAAGGCACCTCCTTGAAAAATTAGCAATTATATGGCTGAAGCTGCTGTTATGGGAAATCAAAGCTGCAAGTTAACTCCTGACATGGAATAAGAGGTTCAGTTGGAATAGGCAGAGTCTGGGAGGAATTCAGGACAGATGGTGTGTAGCTGGAGAGCAGCAAAAGGAAAGTCTGTGGAGAGGCAGAGAGGAAAGTGGTACTGCTGTAGCCACAAGCCAGGAAGGTCCTCCCTGAATAAAAATTTTAATAGTTACAATTGAGCAAGAAGATGCATGTCAAAATCAGCAAAAAATACGTCACAGCAATCAAATATTGAAATCTGGCCAAATATTTAGCTGCAGGATAGTAAGAAATATCATAATTTAGAAATATTATTTAGAAAAATCATTGGTATTTCAGAGTTCTTTGCAGAGGTACCAGCCTTGCTATGGGATTGACTGACAGGCAAGATGGAGGCGTTTTCCACGGTACAGGAGGCATAAACATAGATAGGACCAACTCCCACATTAGTAAACTGGAGGTCAGACAGAGCGGGAGAGGACTGAGAGCTGATAGGATGTCACAGATTTAAACTCATAGAGAGATTGAGCAGGAAAAGTTGATGAGCCCAGGATGGGCAGCCCCACTGAAAAGATGCTGAAGATGGAGGAGAATCTGGTAATGAGGAGGTCAGAGCAGAACAACTCTTCCTGAGAACAAAGGCCGCTGTGTGGCCCCTGCGGCAGCTGGGAAAATTGTAATCGATGCTGTGGGCTGAGTGAGGAGCTGAGGGTAAAACAATGAGTGTGGAGAAGTCAAACGAGCCACAGAAAGCCCTGTAACCTCCAAGAGTGAATTTGTCAGATTTTCAGATTTTTAAAGAGGGTGCAAAACAATATTGAGGTTGCGGTAAGCTCCCAAAGTTCAGCAAGGGATATAGACTGGTTTTTAATTAAAACAGGGACAACTTTAATGAACTAGCTGACAATCTGCAGTATTCCTTCTAATGGACTGGAAGACATGGTGGAAAGGTCCTCAGGTAGTTGGCAGACAGGTAGGGCAAAGCACTTAACCGTGGGAAGCAGGAGGCCCTGGAAGTGCAGCTTCTAAGCAGGTTAGCCTGCTTTGACATTACTGCTCAAGTAGAGATGTTACGGCAGAAATAACAGAAAGGATTTTAAAAGAAGATCCCACTTAGATTCCAGATAGACTGAGACACTCTCCATAAATACATGAAGCTCCTCTCTAGGAGTCTCAGATGTAGAAGCAAACAGAATTGCAGCCGTGCACTCTGTGCTGGACTGATGGGCGGATAACTGCTACTGACTGCAGTAGGGATTTATTGGCCAGAGAGCTTTGTGGGCTGTGAAAATGCAAATTTCCTAGAAGTCCTTTTTTCCTGCATGTTTCCAGAAGGCAAGAGCTTCTTGAGGATTCAGTGGAAAGTGTAAAAAGAGATAAAATCTGCCTAAGTATCTGTAAAGACCATATGATAACTAAAGAGATATGTCTCTCCTGTGCATGACAGGAAACAGACAATAATAATGGTAGCAGTAATGATAAAGTATGGGTAGACTAGTTGCATGCATGTATCTATCCAGCTATGTATAATATATGAATCTTGAGATTATGCAATCCTATGCTTATAAGGGACAAGCCCATCAGCTAGTGCAGTTCTATTAACATCCATCAAGCAACACGTAATTATATGCACAGTGTGTGACTCTTGTGCTTAGTTTTTTATTGCTCATTTTGAGGTGAGGAATCTATTCTCAGTAGGGACTCAAGAAAACAAGTAAAGAATGGCACTGATAAGTCGCTGATATTAATGGAAACTGCCTGTGTGAATTCTCAATATGTAAAATACTTCTGCAGCACCAACTCTTTAACACAGTGGTATTTACTCTGTAATACATTATACTGTATGATCTCAAAGTATGTTTTGTTAGCAGCAGTAGTTCATGGAATTGTTCTAAACCATTACAACACAGATATGTTGCATTCATAATTTTGTTTTGCATTTAGACAGAAGTTCATTTGTTTTACCTTAGGTATTTTCCACTGGGGGAAAAAACTATTCAAAAACTATATTTTCAGGTATACAGTTCTTTTTCCTGGTATGTTTTCTTTGCAAATGATGAAAATGTTTCTCACAAAGATTTGTTAGCAGCTAAAGGTTATAAAAATTATTAACGCTGAGATGGGCCAAGCTTAATCAAAAGTCAGGAGGTATGGTGGGAGAGCTGATCCTCAGCAGCTGTGTGTGTACTGTAAGGCTGCAGTTTGGTAGCTACGCCTGGTCTGGCCACCTGCAAACTCCAGATCAGGGCAAACCTGAGCTGCATCACTCTTCTGTGCATCCTGGTTTTCTTGGAAAGGGAGTGACCAAGGAGGTCGCTACAGTGAGTCCCTCTGTTTTGACATCTAGGTACCTCAGTAACAGGGACCTGTGTGAGTGCGCAGTTCATGACGGAGATGTGTTCAGCAAGAGTTTGCATTGGCCAATAACCTGTCAACATTAGTTCGTCTTACAAACTGGTGGCCTCAGGTCTAACTGGGTAAAATTTCTTGTTTTGCTCTGTAAAAGTTAGTGATCTGCTGGTCTATTTCTGCAATATTTTTATTGCTTAGTTTTCCTGCTGCCCTATTATTTCTAGTCATGATCTTTCTAGATATAGTGAGTTCAAAGGGAAAACTTTAAGCACCACAGAGATGATACTAGAAAAAGTGCTAAAAATTTCGTGAGTAGACATATTCTGTAGTGAACCAGTGTCCTGGCACGGGCTTGCCTCCTGGAAATGCTGCCTCTTCAATTATAGATTAAGTTAAAGATTTACTGCTTGCAAGAACAGAGCTGTACAAACCTTTCCTGATTTAGTCTAAGAGAATGTGTATGCCTTTGATTTCAGATATGGAGACTTAAAAGTGAAGGATGAATTTTTGCTGAGAAATGGCAGTGAAGCAGGCAGACCTGGTTTCATTTCCTGCCTGCGCTACAGATATCCTATGTGAACCAAGATAAGATATTATACTAAGCTCTCTGTTCATTACTTCATGCTCTTCAAAATACGTATTTGCTTCCTTTCCCTTTGTATGCTCTTATTCTTGTCTAATAAAATATTATGCTTTCTTGCTTAATGGAGTTGGTGTTGCATTTGTGTATTAAATAAACAAGCACATGAACACAGAACTCTCTTTCCAAGACTTCATATCTGCGCCTATTCAGGACTCACTTATAAACATAAATTGGCCTTGAATATGACTATTTGCACAAATCTGTCTGCCTGTTCAGCTGGTTGCAGATATATTCAGGTGTGAGTACTGATCTAGAGTTGTTTCGACTTGATAGACTAGATTTGATAAATAACATATCAGTTTTCAGGACCTAATCGTTCAATCAATTAAACTAGCTTTTTCTTTATTTAATGTTCATTATCAAGTAATGAGGAAGGCTCATTTCGTCATAGACCTTTATGACTTAGGTTATTTGCCTGAAATGTTACATTTGATTAGAATCCTTAGGATCTAATTCTTCCAGATTTCTAGTGCATTATACTGGGGAGCCAGTAAGTTAGGGAATCAACAGGTTGTTTTTCTCTCTGATTCTCTAGAAACTCTTAGTTAATAACATCTTAATGTAACTAACAGTCAACTGGGAATTCTTAACTCATATTTTCATAACAAACTGTACCTGTTGTGAATGGCCAGACTGCACTTTATGATTTTTCCCAGACAATTCCCTTACAGCCTTAGAATTCTAAGAGTCATTTGGGAGGAGTAAAACATTCATGGCTGATGTTGATGAAAAGCTCATTTAAATTATCACTATCAGTTAATGAATGGAAACACATTTTGATCCAAAGCTGATAATGTGACTGAGTTGAGGACTGAAGTGGAGTTATTTACAATTCTTTACAAAAAACATCAGAAATGAAGATTTTTATAATGCATCCTGACTAACCCAGGTTTGAGTAAATAAATGTATTCTCTCCCCGAAGTCTCCCTGTAGTCTCAGTGGCTATGACTTTGCTCTTCATGTGCATTAATCCCCAACAGCCATATAGATGTTCATTTGTGCAGAAACCAGTGCTGCATTCTGGTTCAGACTTGGCTGTAGATAGAGGGACTGATCTCTGATGCAGAAGTGTTGCCAGTAGGATGAATGACGTCTATTAGCTGTGTCATTGCCTTGTGCCAAATAGTGGGAGAGAAGCAGGGCTGTATAACCCCACTGCCCTGTTCATACTGTAGTTTTATTTTGGAGTGAAAAGGTACTAGCTGGATCTGACAAGCAATGAAAATTTTTCCTGTGGTTAGGACTGGAGCAATATTGGTCCTTAGAAAGTAGTATTTTACTACCTTATTATGCATGGACCTGATCTGTTGGTGGCTATTCAAAAAATAAAAATGTCCAAGATTCTCATCACTTGAGCCTAAGAAGTTAAATCAATAGCTGTTGGTCTTCTGCATATCTTGCCCTTAAGATTTATGTATTAGATTTTTAAAATTTTATTTGTTTACATGTTTTAAGCCTTTGTTAGTGTCTACGTGTTTTCGGCACGTATCAAGTAGCACCTAGTGTCCTAGTATAGGACTAGTAGCCTAGCACCTAGGCTACTAGTATAACTTCGTTCAAAATACTTACTGTGTACAGTAACTATTGTTAAATATTACCTAAATCCAAAGTGCAAACTGCATCTTATGGTTTGACATGCAATAGAACTGCAATTCCATTTGCTTCAGATAGATACTTTTTTTTTTTTTTAATTTTATTTTATTATTATTATTATTTTTTTTTTTTTTTTTTTTTATTTATTTATTTTTTTTTTTTTTTTTTTTTTTTTTTTTTTTTTTTTTTTTTTTTTTTTTTTTTTTTTTTTTTTTTTTTTTTTGTATTTTGCTGTGAAAACCATCATCTCTGTCCTGTTCTTCATTCCATTTAAAAACTTGGTCTGTCTATGATAACTGCCAGTATAGGTTTAGAAACTGTTGTTTCCAGTAGTGCAAGTTACTTCCCTGAGCTGCAGGTGCCTCTTAACAGCGGAACTGTGATGGAGAGGAGGCAAAGGGTCAAGGTCATTTCTAAGACATTACAAGAAAGGCACTAGACCAAGGCAACAAAGCTATATCATGGCAGGTTTTGAATCAGTCTGACTCTGTGCAACTATTTATGAAGGTGAGCAGTTAAGACATTGTCCAGCCAAAATGGTGATTATCAAAAACATGAAAACAAACAGTACTGGGGAGACACCTTCTGCCAGGGAGCAAATGAATCAAACCAACAAAGAAGTCCTCTTCCTCTCAAGTCACAGCCTTGTCTTGTCTCCCTTCAAGCCATAACAAAGAGAATACTTGATAATAATATGAAAGCATGTTTTCTGGAAAGGTGGGGTTTTTTGTTTGCTTGTTTTTGTGTGTGTGTGTGTGTGAAGTTCTGGTAAGCATTCTCTCTTGCATCTAAAAGAAAAGTATACCTTTCTGCAGAAAGCGAGCAATGTCCTGGACTATTCCTCCTAACTCTGTATTTTCACTGCTCCGTTGAAGTCCACATCAGCATTTGGAGTTAGCTCGTTTTGAAGTTACTCATGATAGCTGTACACTGAATGAGGAATCTGCATTATATTATCAGAAGTGCTATTTAGCTTTACTTTGATGTCCTTTCTGGTAGCTTTACCATCTGCAGGTGTATAAAAACAACACCTGTTCAAAGAATTCAGAATGACAGTTTATGGAAGCATCCATACAGAACATTACAGAAACTATCTGATAGACTGGAATATTAAAAAGATCATCAAGAGATGAAATACTGATCTTATGCAAGCTCCTACAGCACTGAAAACTGGACAGTAGTACTCAGGGTTCAGGAAAAAGGTTGGTCTTTCCAACAAATTGAGAGTTCAAGGACAGATTTATATGTCATTAAAAATGCTAAAAGTCTGGAGCAACTCCACTGAAATCAAGGGAGTTTCTTGGAGTTTACCCTGATGAAAGTGAAATTAGAAGTTAGTCTTCAGTCTTTAAATTTTTTAAGTTGTCCAGCAAATGGATGCCTGTACCCTTCTTTAACAGAGGGCTTTCTACTTAGCTCACATTTAATTTCTTCATGAACCAGGTTGTCCTTGAAGAGACAGAGCTTTATTTTCTATTGATTCTCTTTGCTGGAAATTAATTTTTAGCCTTTACTTGCCTATTAATCTGTATTCTAGGACACATCTATTTTACGTATTTTAAATCCTTATGCCTGTGTGTGCTCACATGTCAAAACTTGCTATTCTAATGTAAATCTGTAAACAGTCACCATACAGTCCTCTAAGACTGTTTGTGTTGCTTTTTCTCCTTTTGTTTTTAACACTATTTAGTGCAATGACACCCCCTGTTACAAGTTTTCATTTCATGAAGGCCTTTGCTGCAGAGATTCATTACATATGGACAGCCATGGGTGTCCATTTATCATGGTGAAGGAGGTCAAATGAATCAGTATGCAGTAAAGTGTTTCATAATAGAGTTTATGTTAAGCAAAACAAACTCTGTCTTAACTGAATTTTGTTATGCTAAAGCCTTATAAACTTTATTACATAATTATAGCCTTTGATCACTTAACTGGCTAATAACTCTATTGTTTCAGTTTTGCAGAATAGTTCAATTAAATGGAATAAAACCGAAGTCCGAGAAAGGCTGTAATTCCTCCTCCACTGATTTTTACCATTCCTTTCTGTAACATGTAGTAGTATGAAAATTTTCTATTGCAGAACTTGAAAAGGCATAGAGACCAGACAAAATGTATTATTCAGAACTCCTCCTCTTCTCTACCAGAACCCTGATGATTCTCACCATTCCTGGTTTTATTCCTCTCAGCCTTGAAATGTTCGATTTCCAGCTTAGGAGCAGGGTATGGAAGTAACTTAGCAGTTTCCTTAAGATGCTGACCCATTTTGTGCTGACTTATCTGTATCACTTGACTTGGGCTGTAGGCATGCTGATAAAAAACACAGGGCACGATTCATTTCACACTCTTGCTACTGTAAAAGGCAGCCAAAATAAATGGACTTAGACTGATTCAAGACTCAGACCTGTTTCAGACTCTGGTTTTAACACTGAGATTGGACCAAGGGTCTTCACTTTCTCACGAAGGATGGAAACTAAAAATGTCGGCCAATTTTTTTCCTCCTGCAGAGAGCGTATTTAACCCCTGGGGGGATACAGGCAGGGCAGGAGGGTCTGATGGTTATGGGTAGCCACAGGTTCACTCTCAGGCAATGACCACAGAGCCTTTGAGTAGCTCAGGTTGTCACGGACTCTGGAGGTCAGCAAGTCTTGTAATGCAGTGGTAGAAAAGCAAAACTCATTTCAGTTTTCCTGATCTAGTACCTGCTGCTGTCCTGAGTTAATATCTAAAAAAAAAAAAAAAAAAAAAAAATTATTTAAAAGTTATTATCTAAAAGAGTTATTATTTAAAAGGAAAGGTTAATTTTAATTCTGTCATTTTAGTTGAAAATATTAACCATTTTAAAGCAGGCTTTCTCTGAAAGCTTTGCATGTGTGTATATAAAAATATGTACTAACAAATCGTGGTGACGTGATTAGTAGAAAAACTTAAAACCAGGAGCAAATTCAGACATTTAATTATTTAAATTTCTAGACAGCTGTTGATTATTGTGATAATACCACAGTCTATAAAAGGAAGAGATCCCTAAAGATTTCTTCTTTTTAAAGTTATGCACATATAATTACTGTATTATGAAACATAATTATGGTACCCTCAGGATTTTTCTGTAGTCTTTACAAGCAACCTGACAAGGAATTGATAAAATGCAGGAAACAATCCAATAAAACAATTTGCATTAGTTTTATCTCACAATATAAATCTAAATAAAAAACTAGTAAAGTATAATTGTAGTACTCTTATAACAAATTATTTTACAAAGTACTCATTAAGGCTACATATAATAACAAATAAATTTATTCCTCTCTGGGGAAATTGTCCTCCAAAGACTGGGAAATCCTGCTTTTCATAAAGCTATCTAGTATTATACCAAAGTTTGTTGCTTGGAAACGTTGTTTCAAGGCTCATCATTTTTTATAAATAAAGTTAGGAGTGTTTCTTTTCATGTACATCTCTTAGGATATCTACGTTGAGTTTCCTCTAACATTTTTCATCCTTTCACCTGGGACCAAAAGGTGTTTCTGCACCTCTTTACAGTGGCAGTTGTCTGTGCTACCTTGGTGTCATCAGCAGACTTTGTAAACACATTATTTATCTCCATGATTTTGTCATTATCATTGAGTTGTGTATGGATCCTATTACAAAAAGATGTGTATGGGGTGGCACAACATATACACATTCAAGGAGCTGTATAGGAGGGAAAAAGAACTGTGGTCAACATCTGCAAAAGTGGTGGATTTGGGGGTTAGAAAGCGCCTCTCTCTCTCTTTTGTTCCCTTCCCCTGTCCTAATGTGAACCTGCAAGGGGTCACCTGGACCGAGCTGGTTTTGTACAAACTAAATTGCAGTGTGGATCCAGAATTAAAGAGATGAGGGACACATGCATGCGGGTGTGGTTCTTGGCTGCAGCTGAACATAACAGCCCATGCTATGCTCATCTGCATGAGATCTTCGAGAAGAGGATTGTGCTTGGACTTCCTACAGTCCATGTGCTTCTGCAATGAGTGTTGAGTGTCCACAAGCAGATGCTGTAGCCCAAGAGCCAGGTCTTGCTCTTGAGTTCCTCAGCCGTTAAGGCCACAGTGGATGTAAGGAAGGGACTTTATTACCCGTAGAAGCCCAAAGGACTGGTGAGCAAGTGCACATCTCTGGTGTGATGCAGGAGCAAAGATTCACAGTGTCTTCATGATGGTAATGGTACTGGAGATGAAGAAAGATAGGAAGAGGAGATCTTGGGGGTTGCACAGGCTGTACTACAGACGCCAGTTGATGCAATGGACTGCCCTTGACAGCTAGAAGAAATGCATTCAAAAGACGGGGAGAACCATCCAGCACAATCTTATTTATCTTTGCCCCACACAACCCCCACAGATGAGGGGTAGTGGTTTATTCATGAGAGGGCTCCACACCATGATTCATTAAAAATCACTTCCGCTGCAAAGACTGCTGATGGCTGGTCAGAGCACATACCTTTTTTGTGTTCTTTTGCCCATGCCAGCTCCCCAAATACTGTTAGTGGTACAGATACTGTGTGAGTTCACTCAGAAAGCATGTTGGGACCCACATTGTTATCAACAGACCAA
Organism: Pampusana beccarii; assembly: GCA_013399365.1. NCBI lineage: Eukaryota > Metazoa > Chordata > Aves > Columbiformes > Columbidae > Pampusana > Pampusana beccarii. The sequence goes on from VWYH01001518.1 coordinate 648,844, forward strand.
AACACAGGCTGACTCCCACAAACTTGTGCTCATTCTTGCCTTAATCCATCAGAGACTGTAAACACATGCTTATTTTAAAGAGCACAAGGTACTTTTAATTTCAGTGGGACTAATCACATGCTTCCCACTTAGCATAGCTTTAGTTGCTTTGCTGAATCAGGGCCAGAAGACTTGCAAGGAGTGAGCCCATAACACTCAATGTTTTTTCATTGTTGGTTAGTTGTCCCAGATGTGAGAATATCAACTATTGTTCAGCGAAAGGAGAACACCCTCTTTGTTCAGTAGTTCAAACTGAAGCATAAGGTGACCTGCAGGTTGGTTCCCCGTGTGATAAGTGTGTTACTTTGGCAGGCTGGTGTACCACCTTCTAATAATGACACCTCTCACCTTCAAAACACAGGAGGATGGCCAAATTACCAGCTGAGCAAAGATCAGGGCTGAGCCACCAGCCTCATCCTGCTGAAAAGATTACTTCATCTTCTAAGTGTGTCATACAAGATGCTTTAACTATGAGCTAATTTAAATTTCTTATGCTTTGGCTAAGATTAGTTCATATAGTGACATTTAAATTTCGTTTACTCAGAGTGATTTTGTTGTGCAGAATGTTGCAGATAACAGAAATGGCAGATTATGTAAATAGCCATTTATAAACAGTAGCTTTTTTCAATCCATTGTTCTGAACATCCTACCCAAATTGCCTTGTACAAGTTCCTCATTTTAAATACGCATGTCTGTGACCAGACACTTTTCTTCAACAAACATTTTTAAGTTTCACCCATTTTTCCAAAAATATATCAGCTAAATTAAAAATGCTGTTGAAAGCCAGTTATTTAATCAAACAATAACAACAAAAAATCTTGCTCAAAGGGTGAAAAAGATAAACTAGCCATCTGCTACAAACAGCAATAACACTGAAAAGTGTAAGAAAGAAATGATAATACATGAAGTGAGATTGCTAGATGTTTCCCAGAAAGTCATATACATTTATTTTTCATTACAATATTTGGAAACTTTTTCTAATTATGGCAGTGAGAGTTTGGGATAGATAGTTAAGCTAAATATTCATGCAAATCCTAGTGTTAAACTCTTAATCTTTCCACATGTCCCCGGTTCCCGTCAGGACAGTGCTGGCGCACAGGTAAGCAGTGCTGGTCAGTAGAGGCTTTGTTGAAGTGAGGAAAGAACTTGCTGCCAAGCTTTTGCAAAACTCTCCGTTCTCTGTATTGCTCCTCTCTGTGTCTTTCTTTTTCAGACTGGTGAGTGGTTTTCAGAAATATCAAGATTCAAACAGGAGCCAGATGGGAATATTTTTAAAGTGAATGGGATGCTGCTGGCCTCCTTAAGGTCAATTGATTATATTCAACCTGATTTTGGTTTCCCTGGATCAGGTCTTTCAATGCCTGACCTAGACGAATTCAAATGAAAAAGTGAAGTGGCTGAAAAATGTAGGGGAAATGTTTGTCATAGATGATATAAATTATATATATCGCACAAATAAATGGTATGAAAAAAAAGACAAGGTTTCGTGAAGGGTGAACATACAATTACAATGAAATAATTTAAACCCGATGATCATCAATGAATGTATAAATATACCCACAGAAAACAAAATATTTTACGTAATGGTTATTAGTAACTATTATTAATATACCCCTAAAGTATTTATTATAACCAGATTTCAATATTATTAATAATGAGTATCTTAAAAATTACTATAATGTAAATAAGTTTATCCATTTTTTCAGGATAACCCCTGCTATGTGCTTTAATTATAGCTGAGATAGAAACAAATGGATTCTAGCATATTTTATTAATTTTTGCATGACTATTCTTTTAAATATTTTTTTAATATTTATGTTTGAGGTAACAGAATTGTACGAACAGTTTAATTGCAGATGCATGACAACTAATTTCAGCTATGCGTAAATCTGTAAAGATGTGTTGTACAACTATATACACAAGATAGACCAACTAGGGTGTCATCGTATTCTGGGGGAGAAAAAAAAAAAAAAAGAGAAAAAAAGGCAAGGTTGTAATCTGTAAACTGTGACTATCCACTTAACATGGATCTGACAAGCATGACTAGAGAATAAAGCATGAGTATGAAGAGAGAGGGATAAAAAGAGACTGAGAGGCATTCAATTCTATCCAAGATCCATTAAGATAAGGATGTGGCTGTAGTATACTTTACAGAGGAGAGCATTTCAACAGCAGCACTAGAAGCTTCCTCTATTTTGCATTTATTAGCATGATAACTGGCTTTCTACCACCACAACTGTGAGCCATGCCTGTTCTAAAGCTGCAGTAGCCCTGCAAAATATATCGGTCAAATCGCAGGGCAGGTCTGTCAAACCTCAGAGAGGTCGGAAGGTTAAAATCAGACTGATACAACGGAGATGATACTGCTTCTTCGTAGAAAGTCTGGTCAATCGGATCACAAAGTGGATCAGCAAGGACTAATAAAAAGGCACAGTACCGTAAGGGGGATTTTGTCCCTCTTTCTTCCATCAGAAAGGAGGAGATATAAGAATGTTTTAGACACTGTCTAGTTTTCAGCCACTGAAACGTGTCTTGAGGGGCTGAAACAAGAATGAGCTCCCTGAAGAAGGAGGTTTCAGGAGTGGTAGTTGGTGACAAAGAAAAAAGATACATTTTGGGGAGAAACTGAGGGTTGGAATAGAAAGGCTCATGTGCTGTGACTGCAGCTTTTGTGCTGCCCAATATCTGAACTATCCCACATCACTGGGAGGACAATGTACATCCTGTTTTGGAGAGGAATATGTAGGCAGGTGCGTGTATGTACCTGCTCTGGATTTCTTTAGATCAAGCAAAGGAGCTAAAGAGGTGTGACTGGGATGCCAGTTCATAACAGTGTTTAAATTATCAAACAATACCCATTACAGGCAAAATATGACTTTGAGCTAGTCTTAGTGTAATGACTAGCTCCCAATTTTGACCTCATAGGCCCCCACTTTGCTAATAATCACTCCCAAGAAGATATTTATTATATAACAGAAAGATATAAATTTGATGATGAATTGTATTAATTTAAATAAATTTAACCCATGATGGTATTTCCCATTGCCATTTTCAGAAAATTCAAAAACAAAGCTCAAAAAATTTAGAAAAATAAACAGAAATACTTTAGCATAATAACTTCGTTTTAAAACTTTTCAAAACTTGTCTAGCCTGGGACAAGTATTATGTGTAAATTGCATAATATTTTCGCTCTTTTGATAGAAAGTGGAAGAAAATGACTGAAATTGAAAGCTGTATTCAATATCAGAAATGCATATATAAATGCTATGTTCAATATTAACTTTGGAGAGGCTATCAGCATTTTACTTTGAGTCCTGGGATTTTGTTAGATTGTTAAATAATTAATCGCATAGATATAGCTTTAAAAGGACTTCTGCAATCAAAACCTCTGTAGTTCGAACATACCTATTGTCTCTTCAAAATTTGTTTGGTTTTCCACCCTGATATTAAGTACAAAACTGGATTAAGATTTTCTGCAGCACTGCAGAAAATCTTTCCCAGTTTACCTCAAATCTTTAATCTTCCTCCCTTCTTTTCCTTTCCAAATCTCTTTTGGATAGTTTTGTGGGGGTCTTTTTGGTTTTTTTGTTTTGTGTTTTGTTGTTGGTTGTTGTTGGTTTGGTTTGTTTTGGTTTTTTGTTTGTTTATTTTTATCTTCTTAATGTGGTGGGGACACAAAAGCTCAATTTGAGGACTTCAATTAGAAGTCAGTAGTCTAGGTGTCTTACTTACCAAGAGAAGACAGCAGAATGTTCCAGAGGGTGATGCAAATCCCTAAACAGGGGTATAAATTAGTTGATTAATGTAAATCTAAGTTTGGTTCTGTAAGTGCTCTACTCTAGCAACTCCCTGACTTGTGGCTGAATGCAAAATTCTAGGAAGACTTACGGAGCAAACTTTCAACTACTTTATTATTTTACAAGCAGGTTTCTATTAATGTTATGCACAATAGGAGTTATATGAAAAATAACTGGGAGCATAATGCAATTTAGGGCTTTAAAACTTCCTTTTGATGAGAACTAAAATGAGTAAAATCTTTAAATATTACCACTAAGCCAATTTTTGTTGCCTGGATCACTTTACCCATTTTGCTTTTACCAAAATAAACAGTTTTTTCTTTCCTAAGTCCAACGTTATGTTATTAGTTAATGAAAAGACGAGATCAGGGCTGAAGTATCAGAGTACCTACAAAGTAGGATTGGCCATTAGCGAAATAATTTGTCTTGATAATTTGCAAAACCTTTGTCTGTAATCTACAACCATCACTGTCTTAACTAAGCTTGGTTAACTTTACTCAGCAAGTTACATATTTTCAACTGTAGAGAGACTCAGTGATCAAGTAAACTAACCACTCAATTTAGTAGACCCGGTAATTTTTGCACTGAATCCATTATTTTTCATTTAAGCTACAGTGAGTCTCTTGGAAAGATAATTCTTATGTAAAGATTTCAAATGAAGGAAAATCCACTGTAATACCTTCATGTGCTGTGTCACTGGTTAAACAGAAAGTCTTTGTCACCACAACGATTTTTTTTATTTTCTAAACTGGAATCCATCCTGTCCTTCAGACAGTATAATTTAATGATTACTGGGGGAAACCCGCATTTCCTTTCAGTTGATTGTGCATAATTTATTTCCAAAGTTAGGCTTATTTAAAAAAACCTCACGTGTGTAGTATATAACTCCAGCCATTGCCATTCTAGTTAATTCTGAGACTATTTAAGTGAACCTGTCACTCCTGCGCTGTATTATTGTAACAGATCACCAGCATGAGGCCGTCAGATGTGTCAGTTCCCAAGACAGAGTAGCGTCATAAATTTTAGTAAGATAGGATGAAGAAGGGTGTTGTGTTCCCCTGTGCCTGGTGAGCTGGCGTTTTTCAGCAGGTTATGAAACTACAGCATGTCAGCTACTGATAAGGCACCATGGCTCCTGTTACCCTTGTGGCCCAAGACCAGTCATGGGGATGCAGATGTCACCCGCACAGCCCCATTATCTGGGGTGTATGCTGGAAGTCACAATGTATCAGGTATGCAAAAAAGCAGCTGTCATCCTTGATGACTATTAGGAATAATTGCCAAGTTTTCTCACGCTTTCTATGAACAGGGTGCTAAGCTCCCTATTATTTCAAGTAATCACTGAAGAAATAACACAATGGCAATGTCTTGCCTCTGTGAACCCAAACGATACTTTCTATGCCCAGTCCATCTTAGTTCTGGAACTCGATGTCTATTCTTTCCAGTATAGGTTTCACTAAAAATATTTTTTCTGCTAGTTGGATTCAGTGATGGATTTTACTGATGCTCTAGTCAATGTAATCTTATAACTTTTCTAGTTTATCTATATGGTCTATCAGGCTGTCTATAAAAGTTATTTGCTTGTATGTTCCCTGTCACCACAGTATTGCCAGTAGAAAAATTGAGGACAGAATTTCTTTTACTGTTGGGAACTTAGCTGACACGTAATAGGATAATGCAGAAGTTGCACTAAAACCCCACCGATACTCCCTGAAATGTGTTGGTGCTTTATTGCTGACTAAAGGAATGACAACTTTCTCCTGTCCCCTGAGTAAGCAGATGGGACTCTAAATACTGGCAGGAACAGATAATTTTGATTTAAGAGACTCCAGTGAACAAAAAGGTATTACAGCACAGCTTCATGGACCTCCAGGCTGAGAGGGAGGATGTGGCTGTCATATGAGTATTTCTGAGTTATACGGCTCCTTAGGCAGTGCTAATAGGGAGGAAAATGGGTAGAGCTCCCTTTAGTGCATCCCTTTCAGAGTAAGAAATGCAAAGGCAGCACAGCATGTCTCATTGCAAAGCCTTGGTGGTGGTTATACAGCTAAGGAGAGAAATGCTGTTTGCAACACTGAGTTATCTCATCTAGTTTAACCTCACAGCATTTGTCGGTGTGAATGTTTTATTACAGCTGTTAAGACTACAATAATTTCCTTTCTCCCCAGCCTCATTATTGTTTGAGAGAGATGTGGTGGGAGGAAATATGAACTGAAACAATCTTGTTTTCATGCTTCTCACTTGTGACAAGTGCTGTTGCACAAGGCTGCTGGCTGGTGGAAAGATTGCTGCTGTTTTTAAACAACTGACATTGTCTTCAGTATCAGAGGGTAGGGGTTTTTCTCTCACCACAGTAATTTTTGAATTACAATAATTTGCCACAGAGGTAGTAATCCAGGAAGCCTCCCTACTTTCTGATATCGTCTTCAATATCAGTCCTCAAGAGTCTCTTTTATTATGATAATCTCCACAGGAGGTCAGCCGGCTGCTTTTGCTGTGGTTTAATGACAGAAGGAAGACAGCATCTGGGCCTTTCTGTTGGGGGTGTGTTGCGGTGAGTCCTGACACGCAGGTCCCGTCAACCTCCTCTCAAGGCTGTCCAGTAGATCCTCCTCGAGCTGAGCTGGGCAGCAGTGACTTTCCTTGGGGACAGCATCCTCAGGCTCCCTTTCTGGATGTTATTCAGCCCGGAGCACACCCGGGTCTCACTCTGTGCGGAGCTGGGACATGGCTGGTGTGTGCCAGAAGCTCCTGGTTTCCCTGCTCTGCATGTTGTCAAGAAACCTGTGATCAGGTGAGAAATGTCTTTGTCCCTTAGAAGACAATAAAAGCTAAGAGGATTTTCTGTGTGTGTTTTTCTATCCTATTTTCCTTTTAAACTTTTATCTTAAATGATTAGTTTGTATTGTATAACATGACTCATTCACTTCTTTAGTACAAGGTTGGACCATCTGATTATCAAGCTTACTGCTATGTGGGACTCCAGTTCCCTGAGGGTCTTCATCTGCCAATAATCTTAATTGCAATTTGCTGTAATTGACATCTTATCTATTTCCTTTCCTTCTTTCCACTTAGAAAATTCAAAAGGCTAACAAGTTAGCTCTAGTATCTGGTGAATGTGATAATTAAGGAGGAATTGGCAACATCTTCATCGTCAAACTATGTTTTGGTTTTAATTAAAACTGCATTTAAGCTTTTGATAAGCTATAAAAATAAATCTTAACCATAACCAGCACTAAAGCTATAGCCTCTAATTTACAGCTGGTATCAATGGATGTTGTCAGAGGGTAGCCTGTCTCTGTTGATTTACACCAATCAGCCAAAAATGGGATTCACTGATCTTTCCTCAGAACTTTCTGGAAAATTGCATCCTTCCTCAAAGACTCCAAATGATTAAAAAATGACCCATTAAATACACTTCAGCCTTGATGTTGCAGCTTATTTGGATTCTATAGAAATAGTTATATTTCAGTTCTTACAATCTAAAATTGATAGACATACTGCAGCTCTAATCTACAGATGGTTTAACAAAAAAGGCATTCAAAAGAGGAAAAAAATCCAGAACAAAATCATTAATTATTAATTATTATAATTATACCAATGAAACTGAGTGTTGTTTCAGTTTTGGCAAATACTGATTTCTGAAGTTCTATTAATATTATAAATTTTGTGTGGCTGCATTTTTGTGAAAAAAATTAAAGTGATTGGTTGTCCTTCACAGATATGTAGAAGGGAGTAATAAAAATTCTGATGGCACTTTGGAGCACCATGAAACAGATCTTTCCCCATCTTGGAAAGTTTGTAGGGATGATTAGAGAGACTTTGTAGAGTCCTTTTCGTTCCCTCTAAAAGTCCCTATCCAGCAAGTTCTGTCCTGGCAGACATTCATCTGGAACAGCCCACGGGCTACTGATTTACTACTCCTCTTTGTTTCCTTGTGAATTCACACAAACTAACACTGAAGATATAGTCCAAAGAAATACACTTTGAAATCCCCTGGTAGAGGTGTGTACAAAGCCAAACAAAAGGAAGAGGTGCTTCGCTCCATGCCTAGTTAGACCAGAACTCCTTGCACTGGGATGCTGTGGAAGTTTGACATGGGTTCAAGGTAAGCCTGTGTTGGTTCATGGAAGAAAAGTACAGTAAGAGTTATTAAACATTGAGAAGTTGCCTTTAGTGAATTATGGGAAATCTCCATTTCCTCTAATGTTGTTTGGGATGATATTTGCTTGTTCTGCTTTATACTTTTTCCTAGGCTTCTGCTTTCAGGCACTCTTGCAGGTTCCTTAAGCCCTGGTTGTTCCTTGTGGAGTCAGCTGGAGTTAGTCTGGCAAAAATTAAGGAATGAGACTGGAAGTGATCAGGGAAATAGGATTTTGGTAAAAGGTTCTTTACAAGAGGATGGAAGCTCCCAAAGGATTCTGGAAAAAGAAAACATTGGAAAAAGCACCTGCAGAGATTTCTGTTAGAGGGATGCAGTTGCAGAAGCAAAGCTTACATGCAGACAACTCCAGATGGACGAACTTGCAGCAAAACCTGTGAGCTGGGGCTCAGTGGTTGTGATTGGCCTATGGGGAGCTTTTTTGCTTTCCCCTCAAATGAAAGAGAGATGGATTCATCCTCCATCATCAGTATCAGTCTTTCAAGAGCAGACTGAACACCTTGCACAGTTCTGGTGCAGGTTATTCTCTGTGTTGTCACAAAACCCTCCATTAAGCATGCTGCAAAGAGTCATGGTAGATCACTGCACCAAACTAACTTTTTATGTGGCAATTTGCACGAATGTTACAGCAACAGATAAAATCCCGCAGATGTCTGAAGGAGAGGAATGCAAATGAGGAATCCATTGGTTGGTGTGGGCAACAAAGAGGTAAATTCTGACATTACCATGAGAAGGGATGGGCTTTGCTTCTTTTCTGAGAAGAGAAAGTTGCTTTTCTTCACAGAATAGGGAAGAAAAAAGAAGTAGTATTTTTCAAGGATATTAAGGAAATTGCAAGCTTGTGCTTAAGGGAAGCTTAAGTTTAGTGGATAAGCATGCCTTATTATAGCAGAAAGCGATGCTTGCGGCTGAGAAAATGGATCTGTACTACCTCGCCATGGTTCATGCAGTAGAGGGGCTTGTGTGTGTGTGTTTACATGTATTGCTTATGTACTGCATCTGTGAATACATAGATATAAATATATGTATGCTTGTATATACATATTATTGCACTTCATATAGAAAATCAAATGGCATGAGAAAATATCCAAGGTGGACTGGATCTGGGATGAAGGTTGGTGGCTCGTCTTTGACATGAGCTATGCACAAAGGCTTGTCCAGTCTGCTGAAAAACAGAGACTGGATAAGCTTTCAGGGATAAAGTTTAACATCCCTTTCTACATTTCTGGGTTTTTTTTTTGTGATGGCATTCCTGAGTGTTACTGCATATAATACTAACTTCATATTTAAATGCTTTGTCCTGCAGTCTGATTTGGAGATGCTTTCAGTGCAGTGCTTGATGAGGCTGGCAAAATGCGAATAACCAGTCCTTGATAAGGTAGGGTCAGAGAGACAGGGCACAGCAGTCTTTTAAAATGGGACAATTCTTACCAGTTTCTACAGATGAAAAACACAGGCTCTGTAACCATAGAAACATGATGGGCCAAGGATAATGCTGAACTTCTGATGAATTTCTTTTGTTTAGAATAAAATGTTGTTTGGAGGAAGAGATATAGTGTAGATAAGGTGAGATAATAACAGTGCTTTCCGTACTTCCTTCCCCTCTAAGGTCTTGGAATACTTAAGATAACTCCTATTATTCTGTTTCACAGGAAGGGAAACAGAGACCCAGGAAAGCAGAGCTGATTTCCCCAAAGTCACATTACAGAACCAGGAATAACTCCCAGCTCTTCTCAGGTTAATCAGGGTTGAATTAACAGAAAGAACTGAAGTGCTTGCAAACAGCTTTTTGTGTGGTCCAACAGAAGTTACATGCGATGTGATGTGCTCTCCGGCCAGGAAGATGTTGCACTCAGTCTTGCTCTTTGGCTGCATCTGTACGGTGGGAGATGTTATACACATCTGAACTAGCAGCTCTGATGGATGCAAACTACTTTGTTTTCTTGCCTAAGTCATGGGCTTAATTTTCTGCCTTTGTGACTCCTTTGCTTTTGATGGCAAACAGGTACAGGTGTACCTGGGCTAACCTGATGTTCCTACAATAATTCAATCATAGCATTAACAGCGTGGACATGGAGCTTGTACCTTTCACTCTGACCATGACGCCAAAACACATGCTATAAAATCCAAACATGCAAACTTCCAGTAGTGTTTTGAATAGTAGCTCCTAAATACTCACTTCATGTTTTGGGTAGTAACTTCTAAATACTCACTAAGGGCTTAGAATAATACTCCACTCTCCTATGCAAGTAATAAACTCCATTGACTTTTTTGGTATGAATGAGGACAAAAATTGTCAATAGAAAATTGACAAGATAACAGGAACGCAGTGAGCTACTCTGAGCAAGTAAGGGAGATTAGTAGGAAGCTAGCCATTCTTGCTTTCAGTTGTCTTATGTGTTGATGTGAGGCAAAACTCTCATCAACATGAAAAAAATAGATGTCAGCCTTAGTGAACATTGGAGATTGTATACTGCAATGGCAGAAAATAAATGGAACACAAGTGTGTTGCCTGGAATTATTTGCCAGGAATTTGATCTGTATCCAATTTCTGAAAATACCAGCAGTACAGAGGCATTTTGTTTCTAAGCCTTTAATAATTGTACTTAATCTGTGCAAGAAAATATTTTTGTGAAAGTGTTGATCTGTGTAATAATGTAAACAGCCCCCCTCCAAAGATGAAAGAATCCATACATGTGCATAAAAATTAGGGTACCCACCAAGCATCAACAGATATGACATAGGATACTTAGTACTTAATGATATGGCAATTAAAGAAGTAAACAAAAAGCTTAGATACCATGTTAAGTAGCCTTTCAGTCAATGAAGAACTCATTTTTCATGCATTCAGGTTGGAAATGAGACTTTTAAAATCTGGAATCCCTTTTGATTTTGATGCAGGGTAATTCACAAAAATTCTGTCCCGTGGAGGCGTTCATAAAGCCACAGGAAATATTTACACACACAAAAAAAATCTAAACTCCCATATAACCACAGGGAATGCATTTTTATCTCCACTCTACAGGAATCTCTTGAGGGCCTTGTGCAGTAAAGCTGACATGAAAAGAAGCCATTTAACCCTGACAAATCAAATACTGCAATGCTTCAAAATTAGGCATTAACCCCATGAGGATAATGTGGAGGGTCAAACTAGGGCTACCACACTCCTTGTAATGTAGTCAGGGAAAAAAGTTCCCTTATAAAGGTGATTCAATGATGGGTGACTTGAGGCATCCAGCTGTTTTATAATGGTCTACAGAAACCCCCTTTGCAGGGGAGATGCTCAGAACTAATCAATAGAGGAATAAGCACAGGCAGTATCCGAATTCCTCTTTCTCCTTGGCAAAAGCATGAACTGGGTCTGTTCATAGGATCCTTCCATCCACTTGGTAGTGTTTTGTAGCCTGATGGTTGCAAGATTCTTGTGGGTGATATGGCTTTGAATTTCATCAAATTAGGGAGGGAATTAAATCCCGATCTTGCTCTCCTGGATTGTAGTGCTTGGCAGGATCCAGCTGTATGAATCACTGCCACCTCTTCATTGCTGGGAGTCTGAGAGATCACAGCTATGCCCTTGTAGGACTTGATGCTGCCAGTGGTGAGGTGTCCCCATGAGACTAAGGTCAGGTGCCAAAGGCAGGCAAAATAAAAGCACCTGTTGAATTTTAGATTCAGCAGCAGTTCACTTTGGATCATTTGATCTTAAGTACTGGATTATGCCTTATGGCCATTTGAAACACTGTCCTGCAGTGGTAGCTTTTTTTGCATCTCATAATTAACCTCTGTGGTTTTGTTACTGCTTTATCAGATTCTCTTGAAGTGTTACTGTTGCTGAAATAATGAATAGCTCAGAAGTCAAACAGAATTTCAAACATTTTTGTCATATCCCGCCTTTAAGCGGAGATCAGGGGTGTCAGCTCATCCGGATTATATGCAATGCACTCTGCTTTTCTTTTGGTGCTAGTTTCAAACAGCTGGATTCTGCATCTGTGAAGAAACAGAATTATTATTTTTTAAAACTACACATGCCTGTCACACTCTCTTTGAAATGCTAATGGCAATAGAACTGAGAACTCATTTTCTATTCTGACAGGCAGATGATTAAATCAGACTGTCTATCCCTCTTTGGCCTCTGAGCTGTCCAGTAGCCATGATGCTTCAGCAATGAAATCAAACTTTTGAGGAGACATCTGATCACGGGGGAGATTTTCTTTGTACAGACACACAGGTGAATCTTTATACAGAGAGAAGAGTTGGATCTGGAATACTGACCGTAGCGAAGTAGGAGGCTGATTAAGTCTTCTGTGCCAAAAGAGTTAAACTTCTGTAATTAAAGTGCTGTTTATTTTCTGTCAAGCGTGAAAGTGTTGCTCAGCGTCTTTTCTTTGTCAGGTCTGTGAACACATATTTCCCAGTGTGCATCAGATGCTCAGTCCACTCTGTCCCAGCATTTTGTCTTAAAGGCCATATTTCCTCAGGATAGTATTAATAAACCTTTGCTGCTGCTTTCTAAGAGGCTCTGCTTGCTTTTGTATAATGCCTGGAGTTCTGGCAATGGTTCTGGAAAACAAATTCATGTTTTAATGGGTAACATAGGTAGCTGATGTAAAATTTCAAACAGAATATTGAAAAATAAACTCTTCATAAGAATATAAGTGAGTTTCACTTATAGGGTGCCATATGAGACCATTCAAATTCTGAGCACAAATCCAGAACTAGGCTTTGAATTGTACAGTGCAGGGAACTCCCCCTCCTGTGAAGATGCTGCAAGGGAAAGAAGAAGCTTGTTTGAAAACCTGAATCTCTAGTCCCTTTTGATTTTAAGAGTAAATGCCCCTTGAAAATATAAATTAATTTAAAACAATTTCTATAAGTTTAGAAATAATCAGCAACAAGATGTGTATGTGTGAGGGTATACGTGTGAGAGGCAGGCAGAAAGGGCCAACATATCCAGAAACTGAGATATGGAGGGGGATAATTAGGCTGACAAGTTGGAGTTCTGCCTCTCCCCCTGTCATTCTCTCCTCATCTTACCCAGTACAAGCCCACAAAATTTCTCCAGCTCTATAAGAAATTCAAGAGTTCTAGTATAAAAGACAAAAATTTCGAGTGTAACAGCGAAAGAGTGCAAGGGAGTGCGAGTACGCTTCCAGTGTCACGTTAGCCTCTCATCAACTCAGTTTATGTGGCATATAACTGTTAGAAATATATATAAATATATTTTAAATTCTGTTTTAAAGTGTAGACCAATAAGTATTTCTATGCATTTCTTACAGAGTAAGGAGAGACGTGCTTTATTGAGAAGTTTATAGGATTAATCTTTTGATAGCACAAAGCTAGTTATCTCAGCCATGACACTGATAATTTTCTACAGAAAATATTTGCAGGATACCTTCCAGCCTGGTGACTTATTTTGCCTGAATTTTTATCTGTTCAAAATTTCTCTTCAGTTGTGTCTCCTTATAGCTTGCAAATGTAAAAAGTCTTATGTCTGGAGTGTTTAGGGACTGATGCATCATGCTTCCTCCGGACATTCAGTGCATTGGATAGTTTCACATAAATTTTCACAGTAAAAGGAAAATCCATTAAAAATGTTTATGTTGTTTGTAGCAGAGTCTGTTGCCTAATTCTGTCAGCCTTGATTCTTCTCTTTACCTTATTAACACAAACAAAATGTGGTCATTATTTTATCTCATTTCATATAAGTTCTTAACTCTAAATATCAGTAAGGAGAGTGTATTTGGCTAGTTCAGCTTTTATCTGAAATTCTAAAACTCGAAAAATAGTTATGTAAAATGAATCTATGTTGTAACTCTGTTCTTGATTTCAGATCTCGGCATTTAAAATCGATTTTATGTTTAATGCTTTTAAAAAGTGCAATATTATGAAGTAAAACAATACCTTCAAAGCTATTATAACATCCATAATCCCAGGGCAATTTCAGTTTGCTCATGCTGGAAGCATTTCAGTACATTGGAAGTTATAATAAAACTCTTGAATTTGTGATTAATCATATGTAGAGCTACATGAAGATCTAATAATTTCTCGTGAGATTAATAAGTAATATACACAGCTGTATTTACCCAGTACCATGGGTAAAGCATGTACATGAAGGAGAGACAGACAGAGCCATCATGACAATCTGAGATATGACATCATCAGCTTGGTTATCTATGTTCTCAAAATAAAACAAACAAGGTTGAGAAATCATCTGTTTTTACTTAGGTGCCCAAACCTTAGACCTCTAAGTCTAAGCTAAATATTCTAGGTTGCCTTAACCATCTACACGGGTAAATATGCAAACTGGGCAATTCAATTTATTCTAAGATACGTCTCTAGTATCAGCCTGATAAACCATCAACAGGAGGTGCTCTTTTTAACCCTCAATTAGAAACAGAGCACAACAACAGCTAAGGCTTAGGTGTCTAACTTAGAGATGTCACAAATAAACAAAATAAACTTTACCCCTATTGAACAGATTCATGAAAACTGTTTTCCACATCTGAGTGTCTGAGACACAACACATCCTCCAAATCTAGCTCATCAAGGGTCTTCAGAAGATTGGCAGGGAAATTAATCTTTAGTATCTTAGTTCATTCGTAGTTTAAATCAGGCATGAGCTTTTAAATTTGAAACTAATAAAGACTTAAATTTTAAACCTATTAGTGATCTGTCTGGCATTCCTATTTTAGTCTGTCTTTTGGCTTATTCTCGAGAAAAAGTACTGCCTAGCTTTTCTTTCAGCTTTTCCAAGAAGTAAGCTTTTTCATCCCAAGAATGTTTTTGTGATATGAAAAGAATTTCCTTCCCAAGCTCAGGATAAATAGCTGACTTCTTGAAAGTTTTTGGCACAATGATGATCATATTTATGTTTGTTAGTTTGTTTATGTCAATCAAAATATAGTGTTCCAGTTGAACCCAAATTGTTTTTAGACGCTGGTTTATTTTTAACATCTCTCTTGTTAGCTTATATTATAAAGCTAAATATTATTTCAAACAGGGATACTGGAATTTGTATTTTTACAACAGAAATTGGATTAACAAAAGCCAATACTACCCTTTTTCATTGTTTCAATTTCAATAAATTGGTATTTTCCTGAGAACAAAACATATCATCCCCAAAATACCCAACCAGTTTTACCGACTGTCTTGTTTTCTATAAATAGGTGTGTGACATCCTACTCTAAGCTGGAGATAATAAGAAATCTCTGTCCTACTCCCTCGTCCTTGACAGTCCCAACAAAGGCTGTGTGATAGTAACAGACACCGACTCTTTACATGATGTCAGTGTACCCTGTGAGGATGTACTGCCTGCTAACGAAAGACAGAAAGGGAAAGTAGAGTAGAAAACAATAACAAAAATATCTTGCTGGATGCAGAAATAGAATCACACAGCAGAAATAGGCAGAGATCAAGGATCTTATGGTCAGTCAGACAGAGAATCTTTATTTTCATAACTGCAGGTTGCTGCTTCTCCCATTCTCAGGTAGGCAGATACACATAGCAGTCTCAGAGGAGCTGTAAATAATTCTGAACTAATCTTGCTAGGCTTCATCAGATAGGCAAGGAGACAGATTGTCTTGTAAAATCTCTGATTTCCTTGGGATGTAACACAGAGAAAGTGGTCGGTCACTGGGACAGGCTCCCCAGGGAAGTGATCACAGCACCAAGCCTGTCAGAGTTCAAGGAGCATCTGCATGATGCTCTTAGTCACATGGTTTAGTTTTAAGTACTCTTATGAGGACCACTGAGTTGGGCTTGATGATCTTCGTGGGTCCCTTCCAACTTGAGATATTCTGTGATTTTATGCATTGGAGGCATCGACAGCTGTGGATAGAATTATGGTCTCATGGATATCCAAGAAAAATCTGGAATATGTTTTTCATGGCCTGATGCTTATACCTCACTGTATTACCTTAGGTTATCTAACAGCTTCACCCTTAGAGAGAAATGAATTTGATCCTTTATATACTACTCCGAGGGAAGTTTGCAAGAAAATTAGCAAAATAGTGATGAAGGCTTTATAAATGAAGTTAGAGATACGCAGATGAGATAGACGGTGTTTGACTTTAGCAGATGCAATAAGACATTTTCAAGGACAGAAATAATAGAGTTTAAGCAATATCTGCGATTACCTATGCTGAGAGAAAAATGATAAAGGCCTGACAGGGAATGTATTCTGTGAAGACTCTTATCATCAATTGTCTCTTAACAGTCAAAGTGAAGGTTATGCACACTGTCTTTGCAGTGATGAGCAGGCAACATAAACCTTGCAAAAACAGGCCCCTACCCTAAAGCAAGCTTGGCATATTCAGGCTCAGACCTCATTTCAGGGTGAGTATCATTCAGGTGAAAAATTGTCTTCAGAACACAAATATCACTTACTAGGATTTCACAGGGGAACAACGTCTTCTTTAGTTCAGTAGTCTGGGTAATTTTCTTCCTCTTATCTCCTTGCAAAGTTTAGAAGAGCAAAAACTGTAAGCAATGTGGAAAACTCCCAAAAAATGTCTGCAAAGTCCTTCGCAATTTGTTTCCCAGCTTATGTTAATTTTGAGCTTTGTTAATCAATAGCAAAGGTTAAGTATGTTTTTGTTACTTAGCAACCATGATTAGTTTTTTAAAGTTTTGTTTCATATTTTGTCATGTATTTATCCATGTTTTTCTCTTCTCAGTGGAATTCAAAGTCAAGAAAGTTTGAATGCAGCCAGACATCTGAACTCAGGATCTTTGCACTTAACTGCTTGCAATAAACACGGAAAATCAGAATTAAAATACAAACCAGAGCAACAAAGCCATATCTCTCTCCTCTGCATGAAGATCTAGTCTTAGCTGGTTTTCAATTTGCACTGTGATGGCTTAGGCAGAGAAAATAATGTAAAGCGAATCACAAAGGTATTTTTGTCTTTGTTTTATTTGTTTGCCTTTTCAGTGCTTTGGTTGTGGTGGAGCTTCGTGCTTTATCAGTTTCAACCTAAAAATGGAAGCCTGAAATGAGCGGTATTTTCAAAATTTATTTTGAAAAGTGTGATTAATTTGGAGATTAGTTAAAATATTCATCCCACTGTGTTTAGCTTATGCTCATGTATATTTTAACTCCAGATGAATATTTAACGTGGTGCCATATGAACTATAAAGCTTGTTCACCCAAAAGTTTACCTGTTTTTCTGTGTCAGTTACTGCAGTAAAGGGTGCTATGCGTCTCTAAAACCTTGGCTTTGCTTTCCCATTTTACAACGTTAAGTTGACGTGCCATCTTAGCTAATATCAGCTTTGCTATCAGTTTCCTAGAGTCAAGATACTATTCTAAGTGAAAAACCAAAGGCAATTGTAAAAATAAAATATCATACCCTGAAGATATGAAGTGTTAAAGCAGCCAGGTATCGCAGCTGCTAAGCTCTTGTTTCTCCCTGGAAGCTGTGGAGCACAGCACGTACATTAATTACAAACTGCCGAGGCCTCCAGCTGCCCAGGAGCTCTGTGCTTGGGAGGTGGTAGAGCAGAAGTTAGGTGGAAGTTGGTAGTTCTCATTGTTCGTCCTTTTTAACACCAATAGTGTTCAGCAACTATTGTGAATGCAATAAGGTACGAGCCATTGCAAATGTACTGGTGTAGTGAAACTGATGCTTATTTCGGAATTTTTGCCGTGCTCGTAACATGTCTATTTCTGCTCATAGCAGTGAGATGTGCCTGAAGAAACACTGGGAGCTAAGGAGCATGATTGCTTGAGTGCTTTGGTACATGCCCTGCATCTTGGTCCATGCTGGACTATATTGGTCTAATTAGAGCAAATATGAAATTTCAGGCTCTCAGGCAGCCAACATAGAGGTAGATTCCACTTATCAGGGCAAAGCAACCAAGTCTCTTTCAAACCTCTATAGATAACTGGAAAGCTTTGGAACAGTAAGTGATTTTGTATTCATAGGATAAAGAATATAAAAAAAGGTAGAACTAGATGGACAGGAGGAACTTTTGCCAAACTCCACTTATTTCCCTCTCTTTGGGAGAAGTTTTTTATTCTTAATCAGTCTCCTATAAGCAACAAGGGCAACTGCCTGAGTCTGACATCACAGTAAGCAATGGCGAAAATCAGCAAATATTGGTATAAGTGGAGAAGAGTGGATGTCTTGACCTCCACCCAAGGCATTCAAGAGCCTAATTCTAGCCCTAATGATTATCTTCAACCTTCTGACTCTAGAAATGGCTTCTAAATCTCCACCTTGCCTTGGTTCAGAGCAAAGGCAGTGTGATCATTTTTCAAGGAAAAAGTCCTAGGTGAACCTCAGTGCACAAGCACTGAAGAAGCAGCAGCAGCCTCCAGGAGGACACTAACATGGGGCAGGCAGCCTCCTGCTGCTTCTCCGCCATGGCCCTTTCAGCAATAGCCCTCAGAAGCGCCACTAGCATGCAAGCTTTCTTGCTTTGCCCATGTGTACACCTCACCTGTGTGCTCTTGAAGAGCAGCTGCTGCCCTGCATCTCTTCTGAAAGCCTGGGAAGCTTCAGGTGAGCATCCACAGTTCTTCTTACTCCCTTAACAGAACTTTACCTCCAGAAAAACAGATAAATATCTAGGGGGTGAAACATGTATATGGGTGATTCTTGCTTAACTCCAGGAATGTTCCATAGATATGCCCTGAGATGGGTACCAACCTGCAGCGTAAGGCACTCTTGTTTGTCCATCAGTGTTTCATTTGCATTGTCTGCGTTATCGAGACTC
Organism: Pampusana beccarii; assembly: GCA_013399365.1. Taxonomy (NCBI): domain Eukaryota; kingdom Metazoa; phylum Chordata; class Aves; order Columbiformes; family Columbidae; genus Pampusana; species Pampusana beccarii. The sequence continues at coordinate 667,561 of VWYH01001518.1, forward strand.
AGAAGACTGACTTCATGCTTTTAATGCGCTCATGTTTTTCTTCTACACAAAAAATAATGTCAATTTCTAGATTTAATCACCAGATTAAGTGCGTTTTCTATAGTTTCCCAATTTTTTTTTCGGAAACAGCAACTGACATTTCCTTAAAAAAAATAATAAGGGGGAAGGAGAAAGAAAACCATCCCTGAGCTGACAGAATGCAACAGTAGGAGGGAAGCATTCAGCTGGCAGTTACTTACTTCCTGGCATGCAATTTTAATTAAAGAGTCAGCATGTCTGCTACAGAAGCCCACAGGAGTCAGTAACTAAAAATGACTGGGAAAATATCCATGGATAAAAAGGTAAGAAAAAGAAACAATGACACTGTATTTCAGGAAGCTAATTGAATATATGCATCCCTACTTTTCTCTAGATAAGACCTATTACCAAAGGAAAGGCAAGCACAAATTGCTGTACCACAGAATGCTCAGAAATACCTATTTTCCACTGTATAGTCAGAGATTCACTGTTGATCCAATATAACTCAAAGACAGCATTTTTTTTTTTTTTTTTTTTTTTTTAAATTTTTAAGTAGGTCTGCATTTGCACCGGTTTTCAAATCTGTGCAATAATGTTTTGTCTTTCTTCGTATGGTATAGACATTGTATTCACAGCAATTATGCTTTTCACAGGGCAGTGAAACTGCCCAGTGCACAGGAAGCAGACATTACCTGCTCAGGAGTCATGTTCCGAGATATCAATTCATATTTTTAAACTGAATCCAGGCCAGGAATCTTTCTTTCCTTAGACCATAGCTGTAGTGATTACCTAGATAAGTAAGTCAGCAAGTAGATTGCTTTAAATCACTTCCAGTAATTTTTCATAAATACTTTTTCCCATGGCATGATGATTTTTTCTTCTCTTCACAGAGCCAATGATCAGGACATAGAGGCTGATTCATATCCTGTACTTTCAACAACTATTATTAATCATACAAATATATTTCCAAAGAGCTACTGTGAAATCTCATTGTTGGCTTTTAATTTCTCCACTGGTAAATATTCGAATGTAACACTGAGGAATAAAAAGGAGGGAGCTCATGCACCTGCCTTGTTCTATATCTATACACATCAATCTGAAAGGGCTGGGACTAAAAATAATTTGTGAAAGAAAAGCAAATTAATATGATATGACTTAAAATCAGAGCTACGGGTTATGTGGAGATAAAACTGGTCAGCTAATCTCAGTCTTTCTGTCACTTTCACTTATTAAGAGCTCTTTGGCCAGCAGGTACGTAATTTATACTCATGCTGAAATGAATTGATGAGTGAAAGTTAGAGAAGTACAATGAAGTCAGATGACAGAATCAAAATATCTTTCAAACTTTTTTTTCTTTTTAATAAGTAACATTTAATGGGCTCATTATGGGTGGAAAAACTATTTCTGAGACAACATAACTTGGGATGAAACACTGAACTATCCGTAATGACTTTCGCCCTCCTTCTGTTGGATTGCCTTTATGAATGGGGATTGATGGGGTAGCGTTCAGAGCAAGCTGGGACCACGGTATGAGCTGTGTGGGGCTGTACACATCTCTGTCTGTTCTGTTTCTCTGTAACCCTGGAGACCGTACCAAAAAGATTCTAATGTCATTACTTAAGATGTTGATGTCTTGCTTGTATGAACAAAATTAATGAGAAAGTTTTTTTCTTTTTTTTTTCTCCTTTTCTTTTTTCTTAAACTAAACTACAGGGAGAAATTTTCTTTTCTTTTTACTGAGTAGAGGAGAAAATATCCTTGATTTTTTTTTTTCTCGTAGGCCTGAGAAATCCAGACACTGACAGAATAGCCTGAAGATTTCTGTAATTTAAACCAACTGACAATGATCACTTCAGGAGCCATAAACTCCCTGAAAATTGCCATAGTTTACTGACTGTCAGTTGCTTCTCCTACCTGTCTTAAGCTACAAAATGCCCTAAAGGAATTGCAGAAAAGGGCGAATAGAGACCCAGTAATAAGCTCTCTATCACTGCAGCATTGCCAGGAGAGTACTTGTAGCCAAAAAACGGAGAAGGCAATAAGCAGTAGCTCTAGGGCTACTAAGTTTTTTCTCCCAGACGGCAGCCGTGCCTGTTAGTATTGACAGCCCAGCCATCCTCTGCAACCTGCTGGCACCTGCGGGGAACTTTGAGTTTATGACATTTGCCACCAGGTTTAACCAGCTGGTGTTTCTTGGCTGTGATAAACAGCTTGAGGCACTGTTTCAAAGGAGGGAAAACTTTTAGCCATTTCACCGTTAAACACCTTAGCTGAAGCATCCTTTTGCTGGTGTCTCTCCCCTTGCCTCTGGAAGGAGCTATTTCGGAGGGCCGAAGCTGTGCTGTGAAAGGCTAAGTCAAATTAATCTTCTTCTGAGGGCAACTTGCTCTGTCTCTCAACTGGAAAGGGACTCCAGGCAAGTGGGTTAATTGAAACACCTATGCTGTAGATAGCTAAAATGTAGTGAGAAGTATTTCATGCAGAGAAAAGTGTCACTTCATTTCAATAACAGACTTTTACATATCTCAGCTCCTACTTCAACCTGTACTTTTCCTTGGTGAACCTCAACTTTTTTTTTCCTTTGAACAGCAACCATGGCTTCAAAGGTGAATTATTTATCTTGTATGTGTAAAGAAGGGGCCAATGTCCAAATGATGCTACAAAACCACTTTTAATAAACTCGGTTAAAACTAATAGCATGCCTGGGGTCTCTTTCTACCATTTTGTATGAAGACATGAAAGTGCTTTTTAGATGAAATAAAGCTGCCTTCAGGCAGTTTTAATTTGCAATGGAAGAACCGATTCAAATGATCGCTATATTGCAGACAGCATGGTTCCAGGGATAATACTTTTGTATAGATGAGCTGTTCTTGATTAATATATTTCTGATAGAAAGCTCAGGTAGGCCTTTCTAGCCATCAAAGCATGGTTACACTGTGATTGTCTAAACATGGGCTCACATACATGCTCATTCATTGCATTTAATTGATAGCAGCTCACAAAAAATGCTTCCTCCTGCTGAGGGCTGCAGGAAGAAAGCCAGGTCTCCTCGGACCATGATGGGGGCAGAGAAGAGGTCCTGAACTCCCTTAGCTCCCTAGTGTGCCCCCGTGCTGTGCACACAGCATAGAGGAGAAAAGCTGGGAAAGGGGAAAGAGCTCAGGTCTTGTGATACTGGGAATAGGGAGAGGTGGATGAGAAAGAAAGGAAAATGAGTAAGAGCTCTAGGGTGTGGGAAGTGTGTGAAACAAAGGCTGAGTGCTCCTTCTGCGGTGGTATTAGGAACCTGTGGGAGTTGAGGAGCAGGAAGAGCACCCAGACTTCCCACTAGTCTGTGTGTGTAGTGATTTTTTTCTTTAAGGCGTATCCACAATATTCATGAAATTGTAAGGAAAATACCCCTTGGAAAACATTTGTAGCCTTTTGGACTTTTCTAATAGAAAAGCAACCTGGACTTTAAAAATTTATAAAGTTTGAAGTGAACGTGCAAGAAATATTTGTTCCTCTTCCAAACCTGGTGTCACCCTTATCTTCAGTTCAACTCTGCTTGAATCAATTTTCAAGGATATTCCATGATTTTACATGAACTCCCCTGCTATTTTCAAATTGCTTTCCCAAACTCCCTACAATGATGCACACTATTTTTGGAGTATAGAGCCGCAACTCGTATCTGCCTCTGGAACTAGGTCATTAAATATTTAAATATTAAATCAGGTTATTGTTGTTTTAGTGTATTGTTCATACAAAGTGCGTAAGCAGCCCAGAGGCTGGGCAAGAACAGAAACCAAATCAAAATACACATGAGGGATAGGGAGTAAAAGAAATAGCAAAACAGGAGAATAATTGCCTGTGGCCAGAATTTTACAGCTTTTAGATAAGTTTTGAAAAAATATTAACTCATATTCCCCCTTACTTATGTAGCTATAGTCTCTGTAACTGTAAGGAAAACAAAAAAAACAGAGTAAGATGGTCTTGAAGCTTAAAAATGTCATCACTGCTACTGAGATTATCTCTTATTACAGGTACATAGGTCTTCATCCTGTCAAGTAGCTGGATCCCCTACAGGACGGGGGAATTGAAAGGAACAAATGTCATGATCTTCCGAGTAAATCTATTCATAATAAATAGAAAGGAAAACACTCGAGTAGGTTCCCAAATATGATGAACAGATTAAGTACTCCTGGGTATATCCAATTTATGTTACCTGTAAATTTTAATGATACAAATGCAGCATTAAAAGCTCAATGGACCTTATCTTGCCTGGTATCATTGGCTGCTGTCCAGTAAAGCACTTACACATTGCTCGGTTTTAAGGACATGATGCCCTGGTTTCAAGCCAGAGTACCCAGCAGCATATTGGAACAAACCAGTGATAAGCAGTTTGACAAGCTCTGCAACAAATACTGTCCTGCTGCTTCTGAAAGGCACCTATATGCAGTTGATTCAGAAACATTGTTTTATCAAAATGTATTGAAGATACACCTAGATTATTATCTTTTTTCTCCCCATTTTTAGTGTTAAACATAGTTAGCAGAATCCTTGTTCTCTCTGCAGTCTAACTTCTAGATAAATAATAATTCACTTCTTCTGAATCTGTATTTGCTAAAGAAGATAGAATAAAAGGGAGTGCTAATGTGCATTTTTGTGATGTCAATATATCATTTCTGCTGTTGCTGAAACATAGCCATAGCTTGTCAGATTAGGATTCCTGGAGATTCTGCCTGTGAATATGTGTTTAGACCCTCCACCTTGTTATGAACCTGTTATTAGATTTTTCACTTATGTCATTTGCTTAGCATAAATGCCAGCAGTTGCTTTTCATTCCCTGCAATTTTTTTGAAGTAAAAGGATACTTTTCTCATCCAGCTTCAACTGTAATAACAACAAAAACGCAGTCTACCACAGCATTTAAATTTATTTCCATCAAAAATCATTATTTAGAATATCTTTCTTTAGGTGAACACCGAACAATGAAAAAGCCATGCTTTTTCCAACCACCATCGCACCCACAGAAGATAAGGGTTGTGTTACATGTATTGAAAGGTAAACTCATATCTCCAGAATCTTTAAGGGCAGACAAAACAGATTGTTTGATCAAAAGTCACCTTTTGGCTTGAAGTTCTGTAAGTCACCTTAACAGTGTTTCCATTCAGTGAATGGCCACCCAAGACAATCTTAAATTCTTGGAGAGCAGTAATTCTCCCTATGATACAAAGAGACCTATTTGTCACAAAATGGGACTATTAATTTAAACTATAATCTGTGAACAAACTGCATTTATTCACAAAACTCTGTCTTAATTGGCCACCTGTGAGACCCTTTCAGATGGTTGTTTTTACAATGGCCAGGTTCTTTCGGTATATATGTCTTCAAGGGATGCTTCAAGAAGGCAGTGTCTTAAATAAATTGTAACTCTTTATTTTGGACTCCACATGATAACACTCCTATCTGTGTGGGGGATTTGCCCTGATACCAGCTGGTGTGGTTGTGGGTCACATCAAAGAAAAGGCAATGATGACTGAACAAACAGTTATTAGGGCTGTTGGAAATTGGGATTTATTCTCTATGTGGCAATTTTATATAACAAAGCATTCCTACTGTTTTGTGGGCATTTTAACGAGATCAGCAAAACTCTAACCCAGTCTCCTGAGGGATTTCTAGACAATTGATTCCTCTTTTGTGTGTGTGCTTGTGCTTGAACATTTCTTTCAGGATAAAAGGAGTGTGACAACACAGAGGAGAGGATTGTTTTTATAAAAAGTAGCTGGAAACTGAACTAGCCAGCAAAGCCAGCCATCCAGTAGGGAAGCTTACAAAATTATTTGGTTTAGGTGCTAAAAGGGGTTTTCTTTATCTATTAGCTTCCAAACATGAGGTCTAGGGGTCATGCCTGGTCCCACTGGGCTCTACTGTCTCAAGAGGAGACTCTCTTACCTATGGGTAGTTCTTAGTCTGGGGAACAGTTAACCTTAAGTTGACTTTGCTGTTGCTAGACATGGATAACATACAATATTACCATATAATCCTCAACATAAGTCTCATGTGAGTTATCTCAAGACAATGCAAGCAAGGCTTCTCTTCCTCTTCTTCCTTTTTTTTTTTTTTTTAATAGCAGAATGATAATTGATACACTAATCAGTTATCAGCAAGTGGTACACTATATTTCTTTACAGCCACATTCATGTCACAGTGTACGTATGGGTTGGTGACTTTATATAAATCAGTCTTATGATCAGGTCATCTAGAATCCATTTAAATGATTGAAGAGTTCGGCTAAGACAGACAAGTCCTGCACTGACCATTAGTATTTGTTGCCAATACATTATGCAGGTGTGAGTGATTAATAGTGGTGGTCTGCTTATGTGGAATGAAACGCTAACACTTGGAGCTACAGCTGGACAGTGCTGCATCATTTTTCCTGATCTTTCTGTCTGTTTGAACCATACCATCCTCAATAATACCTGACTCTGCACTTCTTACATGTATCGAGTCCTTCTGACCAGCTGAAGAAGTGTTCCCCCTTTAATTACTGACAAGCTTCCAAAGTTCATTCTGAAGTTGGTCATTTGCTGAAGCTGGAGAGTGCTGAAATGTACTGAATTGTGTCATCTTGACAGGGGAGAATTTTTATTTTATGTATAGATTTAACAAAAAAAACACAGGAAAATTTTTGACACAACATGCACCTTCTTACGAGTTTCATAAATCTCAGTTTTCTCTGGTTTTTCTTCTTGTTCCAATGGAAATATTAATTCTAACTCTAAAAATATGGAGCAACTTCTTTCGGATGTCAGCAGTCTCTCAAATAAAGTTAGAGGGCTTTTTCCATCATCTTTGATAATGTTGCTACAGCCAGAAAAAAAAGAAAAAAAGAGACAGGGAGGTTGAGCTACTAGTTGGCATGAGGCAATAGCAAAACACTGAAGAGAAACCCATGTCTCCTGCCTCAAGGTTCTCTCTACGCTGAACTTCTGTACATGAACTCCTTTCCAGTGAGAGTTGGGTGGTGAGTGCCAAGTTGCTACATTTATATAATTTATTATTTGGTCAAAGATCCATTAAACAAAAACTGATGTGAATATATTTATAGCTGAGTATGTAATGTTCATATTCTCTTCACTTAATAGTGATTAGCTGAGGCAATGGCAATTAAAACTGAAACTAAAAGAACTGTGTGGATGTTTATTTAGTTTCATCTTCCTTGTGTTTTTCTAACTGTTACCTGCAGTCCAATTAGTGACATAGGCTATTAATAAAGTCAAGCTCAAATTATATTACCTTTCTTAAAAATAAGAGGGAAATGAGCTAGAGGAATTGGAAATATCAGCAAGGTAAAGCTGAAGGACCTGAAGAGATTTACTGACCTTTATCCTTGAGGTAGGTTAATAATCATTATAGCGCTGTGAATGTTCCCTTAAATAATTTAGATGCCATTGCTTGCTTCTTGGAGGCACTTCATCAAGGCTCTGTGAAGCCAGCAAAGCATAGATAAATATGGATACTCCTCAGAAATAAAACAGACAAAATTGTGACTCCACTACATCCTAGGTAGATACCTTTAAGATACTGCTCAGCTTTTAAAGAACTTCCAACATGCTCCTGAATAATTAATTCGATAATGATGTACATGCTGAAATAGAAAACATGAAGTGAGGAAAAAACAACAACAACAAAAAACCCAAACCCCAAACAAAAAAATAAAACCACACAAAAAAACATGTATGTGTCTCTTCACACTGAGAATGTTTCTCCTATTTTAACTTTAGCAAAATTCCTTTAGCATGGGTGGCCCAATGAGAAAGAAATCGAGTAAAGAAGAGCTGTAGCCTAAACCACATGGTTGCCATATGTGAAGTAAAAACAAAACTGTATAAATTAATGTAAAATATTGAACTTCTAATTAAACTTCAGAGAGCAATTTCTTTTCCTTCACACATAAATTGAATGTAAGTACTTCCTGTCTCCCTTAAAAAGTTAGTGATGAATCATATCCATTCCACTTCTGTGTACCTTTGAGGAACAGACTCAGAAAGGGACCTTTGAGTACAACATTTGGGTTCCCATGGCTTTTGCAATGAGGGAGTCCTGAAGTCTAGATGTCCAATAATGCCCACAATTCTGCTTCCCAACATTCACAAAGACACCAAACTGAGCAGAAGCCATGAACTAGGACTACTTCCTGGTAGTTACTTACCGCTTTCGCCTTTTCACAGTCCTCCCCAGCCAATATTCAAAATGCATCACAAGTAGCAAAGGAAAAGATAATAAATTGTTTAACAATTGTTTAACAATATATTAGAAATAATATAAAGTGTGGGCCATAACTTACAGGGAAGAGGAGCAATTAATGGTGTTACTGAGAAGACAAAATCTTCTGCCCTTTTGTTTTAACTTTCATACAAAAGATCAGTTGTATGCTCAATACATGGAAATTATTAAGGATATAGGAAGCAAGCCAGAATAGAAAATGAACAGGTGAAAGAACATTTGGATAGGTACAAGGTACTCAGACCAGGGATAACTGATCAAATTTGCCCTCTTGAGTACTCAAGGAATTTACATAAAACAATTTCTGAATAATTAACACTTGTTTGTGAGACCTCATAGCAGATGGAGAGCTCTACCAGGAGAAAAGAAGGATCATCTGAATGTGTCAAACTAATTCTGATATCCAGAAAGCTACTGAAACAGGTAATTAAATAATCAATTTTAAATATTTAGAGGATAATAGCTTGATAAGAAACAGCCAACACTAATTTGTCAAAAGCGTGTAATGTCAAAGAAAGCAATTCCTTCTCTCACTGCCCAGTGACTTTGACTGGTCTAGTAGATGATGAAACAATAAAAATAATGTATCTTGGGTTTAGAAAAGCTTCTGTTTCATTGCATTCTCCTAAGTAAATTAGAGTGATATGACCTACAAGAAAGGTATATAGTGTGGGCATACATCTGTGTTCAAAATCTGCACTAAAAACCAGGAATCACTTGCCAAGAAAGTGGAGGCGTATAACCAGTAGGTTGCCTTGGAGAACATCGTGGTTCCAGGGTTCCAGCAGCATTAGTTTAATCTGAGATTTAGATCGCGTGTGAGGGAATGACATAATAAAATCTGTGGGCAAAAGAAATGTTTTATGGGTTGAGAGCTCTTCAGGGACAGGTTTAGAATCTAAAACTGTATGGCTAAATTGAGCAAATGCTCTGAAAAAAAAAAAAAAGGTAAATGCAGAGAGCTGTATTTATCAAGGCAGCACCAGTTGTACAAGTGAAAAACGGAGACTTATGATCATAGAATCATAGAATGGCTTGAGTTGGAAGGGACCTGCAATGATCAAGTGGTTCAATCCTCCTGTCATGGTCAGGGACATCTTTCAGTAGGTCAGACTGCTCAAAGCCCCGTCCAACCTCACCTTGAACACTTCTAGGGATGGGGCATTCACAGTTTCTCTGGGCAGACTGTTCCAGTGCCTCACCACCCTCATCATAAAGATTTTCTTCCTTATGTCCAATCTACATCTACCCTATTTCAGTTTAAAACAATTGCTCCTGTCCTGTCACTACAAGCCTTGGTAAAAAGTTTCTCTCCATCTTTCCTATAAACCTCCTTTATACAATGAAAAGCCACACAAAAGTCTTGCTGGAACCTTCTCTTCTCCAGGCTGAACAACTCCAACTCTCTCAGCCTGTCCTCACAGGAGATGTGTTCTATTCCTCTGATCGTTTTTGTGGCCTCCTCTGGACCATCTCTAGCAGGTCCACATCTGTCCCGTACTGAGGGCTCCAGAGCTGGACACAGCACTCCAGGTGGGGTCTCATGAGAAGGGAGGGGAGGGAGAGAATCACCTCCCTCTACCTAATCTAAGGTATAGATTGTCTCTTTGCATGTGCTTGATTTCTCTATCCATGACTGGTCATTGGCATCAGGACCAGGAACATGCAGAAACATCTTAACTGCTTAGGCTAGAGAGGAGAAGTCTGAATTAGGGAAAAAGTGGCAGCTCTAAGTGTTAAAAACAGAGAAAAAGGAAACCTTTGTAGGGATAAATGATCAATTGGTCAACACACCTTCTGGTGTTAGCTGAGATATGACTAACTTATGTGAGAAAAATTTAGATTATATATCAGGCATTAGAATTTGTATTACACAGCTTTCTGTAACATCAAACAATCAAAAATCTACTTTCTTGAATGATTCAGTAGATGAACTTGCCTTTTATCTGAATGCAGTTCTCTTTTCTCATTAACTATTAATTTCTAGCTGGAGTAGTACCTCCCGAAGTTCATAGCAGCATTATCACCCACAAATGCTAATATGTTGACTGAATTCAAACCATTTAATTATTTTACCACACTTTTTTGCATTTACAAGTATTGTTAACACAATTTCATTACTGCCTTGGCTATAATAAAAATAACAAAGAGTATTTCCCTTTTGAATTTGTAGTAGTATGGAGCTACAAGAAACATTTTGCTATTTCTATGCCTTGGGGTCTTAGCAGCCACAGGAAAAAAACCAAACAAACACACATATGAAAAAAGCCCAAATCAATTCCTCATTCCAATCAATTTTCAGCTATTTTCACGATTAAGAAAGAGGCCAATATAATGAGAGCAATGAATTGCTTGGTCCTGCTGAGATGCATCATTTTATCCTAGGGGAGCGTGTATCTTGAGAAACAGTTCTATTTAATTTGTAACCATAATCAAGCAATGTGATTTTATTTATGTGGGAGAAGTCTATGAACTTTATTTGCAAATGGATTTCAGCAGGATGTGGCTCACAACCTTGGGTAATCACACTGAAAGGGCTTACAACTATTCTTATGAGTTAAACGAGTGGAATTTCCTATAGCTCTGTTCCACTGCTAAACAGCTCAAAACATCCATTAATGTTGTCTGCTACCAGTTTCTCAAAAGATTTTTTACTTCCATTTGCTTTGCTGTGCTAAAAGACACTCACAATTTTGCTAAGACCCTACACAATACAGTAGATAGTGGTAATTAGTACTGTTGTTTTCTTTTAGTGTTTTTTACTTTTATGCTAACGCTGCTTGTCAGGAAAACACCCCACTGGCTTCAAATCAGAGATACCTTGACATTTCTTAGGTGTGGACAAGGAAGAAGATCCAAGATATGCTTAGGGGAGACTCATTCTGGAGCTTGTTGCAGAAGCTGAATCAAGTTTTGAACACCTCTGGGCACTTCCAGCTGCTCATAGTGGCATCCACTATCAGAAGACCGTCTCTAGAGCTCTCCTAAGTGAGAGCTCTGCTCCCAGGTGACAGAACAAGGTAAAGTCCATGGGGAGAGGCTGGGCAAACTTGGATTGTGACACAGTTTAAGGGACCATTATAGAAAAGAGACCTGCTTGGCTGGACCAAGAGCTGTCCACTCCTGTGCTTTGCTGGCTTTGAAGGGCAATCAAAGTAGACAGGAGTTTCCATCTCCCATGAGCTAGGAGGAGGTTTACATTTCCTGTGATTTAGTCCCACCATGGCTGGGTAAGAGGAGCAGAAAATTCCTGTGCTTCTGGCAACTTCAAATAGTAGCTTTCATTGACCTTGCAGCATCATGTGTAATACCGTCTATTTTTGCCATGTGGTCTGTAAAATCATCCTGGAAGCGCAACACAACTTGAAAATGAGGGGATAAGTGACTGCAGGAAATCACTGGAAGTTCAGCTGTGGTTATAAGGCTTTAGTCGTAATCCACTATTGTATGAAGGGTGCTCCACACCTAAGAATTTCAAGAGTGGTGTTCAAAAAAAAAACTCGTGAGGTATTGTCTAAGCCATGAATTCTAGAATTGCTATATTGAAAATGTGCAGTGTAACCAGGAAAGTGTTAACAGCTTATTGGAATTGAAGAATTGTTCTTAATGGGTGCAAAACTCCATCTGCTTTCACAGTGTGAACAGGGAAAATTATGGTATTACCTATGCCATCCGTTTCCTTCTACTCTGATGCATTCTAATAGCATCTAAAGAAAGAACTAGCCAGCACATGGTTTTCTATATTATGCAAACTGAACTTTTCAAATCCGTGAAGGATGTCAGCAAATGTTGTCAATCTTGTACATGCATCATTACCCGTTATGAAAGGTGAGACTCAGACCCGCAGATTGTAGGTTATTTTCTTACTCTCTCTCCCCCTTCATCTCTTTCCCCCTCCATCCCTTCCTTTCCTTCTTCCCTGCTCCCTTGCCTTCTCATTTATTTATTTTTTTTTTTATTTTCTTCCTTTTATTTCTTTACAATAAGAAGTAGCATTTTACAAGACAGTATAAAAGTCTGATAAAGGACAACTGTGCAGAGAAATAATCTAGGAAAGCAGAAAATGCTTTTGCCATTTGTTATGCAGTCAAGCAAATACTACAATATACAAGAGACTTTTATTCTGTTTACTTCTGCTGAACCAAATAGTAAAAACTATCAAGTGTTTGTGGCTTAGTTACACGTGCCTGGAATGTTTAGGTTGTATAGCTTTAGTGCATGTGCTTGCCACTCTATGTTTCCTTTGCTAGCTATGCTCATGATGTGCACAGATGAAGACGGACATCATACAGCACGAATTACAATATTCAGGGTGCAGAACAGCTTACTTCAGTGGTGCTCTATGTACTGTAAAGGCTGACCCCCTCAACCTGATAAATCCCAGTGAATCCTGTGTTAAAACCCACTTATAATAAAAAGATTTTGTTTTACTTTTAGCTAAAGAAAATCACCCGTCCTGAAAGTCCAACTTTCATATCTTATCACAGGCTTCGAACTTTATTTTTTTCTTATGCCTACATACCCAAAGGCCTATATTCAAAGGAAAATCCATGAATCTGACTGCCTACTTAGTTCTAAAAATACGAAATTACTCTCTCAAACTGTTCAGTTTGATTCCTACATGAGGCATCTCTGACTGTCACTGTGCCTACATCTCTCTGTGGGCTGTGGGACCACAGCTCAGCAACAGCAAGACATTCTCAACCTCAGCTGCCCAGGGTGAAGGTCTCCCTGCTCCTTGGAGGGTTATCAGTGAGAGAGGGCACTAGTGCGCTTGTGGCCCCAGTTGCCAAACCCAGACTTTCCCCTCACAGCTGATTTCCCATGCTATGGGGTATAGCTATAGCTGTCCTCTTGGGACTCACACATTTTTGTCTGTTGGCTGCACAGAGTCTGTCAGGAGGAGAATGCATCTTATAGGCTGGTAACACTGGCATCTCTTTAGGGGTGTAAAAGCTGTGGGTTCGAATCATTTAGCACTTGAGGAAGGATCACAGAAGTTCTCATGCATCCTGTGTTGACAGAGGATATCAGAGGATGGAAATCTCCAAGTGAAGGAGGCAGGTTGCACAAAAATGTGCTGCAGCATTCTTCAGTCAATGCCTGAGAACAGAGTTTCAGGCACATGCTTTTCATTAGCATGTTACTTTGGATGATTTGGTTGTTGTCAGTTCTTCAACCCTCATGTAGTAACTTGTTTTTCCTCAGATCTTGTACTGGAGTTTTGAGAACTTAGGACAGCAGTCTGAAGGCCACTCTTGGAGTCTGGCACGCAGGTTTCCACATTTGCCACAAATGAATCAGCAGAACCTGAGGCCCTTCATCAAAGGATGGACAAATGAGATGCTTGGAAGTGACTCTTTCAGTCATCCTTGTGGGTCTCCTCCAGCAACCTGGCCTAAAATATTTCTTTCTGACTTGACTGCTTTATAAAGCAGTTAAAGACCTTTCTTCTTTTCGAATTCTTTTAAAAGTGAACTTTTTTTGGTATCCAGTAAGGTTAAATTATTCTCAACAGGTACCTTTCTCTGTCGCGTATATCAGGTGTTGCAATATTATAACCATAAAAAAGTTTTAAGAAATCTCAGGCACTTTTATTGAAAGATAATCTTCCTTCACAGACCACAACTTTAGATCTTGTTAATTTACCACTAAATACGTGTTGGACTGCACAGCATTTGGGAAATATTTATTTTAAAAATAATAGATCAATATTGTAAAGAAAGTTTTACAGAAATTGAACACTGGGTAGGTAAAGTAACATACAACGACTTCCAAAAACACAGGGCAAAAATATTGAGGAAGAACACTGACAAAGAGTTCAGTAATAGTTAGAAACCACAAATCATCAAGTCAGCTTTACACAGACAAAGAGCTAAGCTGCTGATTGAAGTAATCATTTATCAATAACAGCTGCAAAGCAATCTGACATCTCTGCAGACTGATGGGAGAATACCCTCATCCCCAGGAGCCCTGGGGCAGCAGGGTGTCACCATCAGGGCAACTGGTGTCCCACTGGGGGCTGCCAAGGGCAGGGGGAGAGAGGGCAGGAACAGATTTCTGTACATCTAAGGGGTCACCAGAAACCTTCCTGTCCTGCCAGCAATGGCATATAACATACAACAGTCTTTTGATTGTTGTAATTAGTATGTAAACCGGCTTGATGTCTACACCTAATCAAAAAGTTGTAAGATCCAGGGTATAAAGCTTTTTTTTTTCACAACACTATCCCACACTGCTGTGCTGCACTGCTCCTGAGCGAGCCCCCGGGCCATGTACTGGTTGACTTTAAACAAGCAAGTCCTTTGCAGTAAACAAACATATATATTTCATTTTAAAAGTACATAGGGGGGTTTACACTGCAAGACTGATCTGACCATCTGATCGTAGTAACAGAAGAGTCAGGAAGCTTTTTCCAGGGTTCACTTGTTTTGTGGTTTCTGGTAATCTAAAAGCACATCTTCCAAAAGCAAAGTGAAAGTAAATTAAATATAGCACGGCCATAGAAGAGAACAAAGACCTGTCACATCTCCCCTAAGGAAGTACATGGCAAAGGATCCATTTAATTCAGCAGGGATCAGACCATAAATAAATAGTAAATAATAAATACTACTTATGTACTAGTACAGAAGGCGAATTAGACTTAGCTGAGATAAAGAAAAAAACACACTATTTTGTATGAAAATTATGCACAAAGCAATTTACAAATAGTTAATGCAGTCACCATACATTTATCAACTCTTAAAAATAATTATAGATTCATTTTCACCATTTGTCACAATACTCACAAACTCTGGACAAAGCAATGAATATAATAGCATCAGATGAAGAGGACGATTTCTGTTGGCAGTTATGGTACTTTGTGCCTGCTGTCAGTGCCAAGTCCATCCATTTGGTATTCGGAGAACCAACCATTATGAGTTTCTGTTTTTCCTTCTTTTCAGTGCTCTCAGGTGATGAAGTTTGAGCAATATTCATCTCTGCACTGCAGAGTTGTTCATTTTGACTTAAAAGGTTCTTAAAAGCCTTAAAAATATGTTAGCGATAATAACAACTCAGCTCAAAGATTGTGTCTGATCCGTTCCTTCAACTTGCAGCAAAACAAGGGAAAAAAATCCTGGTGAAACCCTACATTCCCACTACTACCAACTAGTTTATTCATGACTGGTTTACTTACAGGATACAATCTCTCAAAAATCTGATGCTTGGTCATTTCATTTTTGTCAACTAGTTTGTTACATTATGACAGTTAAGATGCTGGTCACTGAAAGTCAGTTTATATATAATTCTGCATTTCATTTCAGTAACTTATAAACATACATGGCACCACAGATGAGTAACTTTCTTTACCAATCTCTCCCTTTTCTCAGCATATCATTCATTGTATATACAGATTGTAGTAAAAATAGCTTTTAAAAGTGCATCCTTCATTAAACAATTTGAATCTTCTTTACTAAGAAGTACTCTCTGTCAGATCCTGAAAATATAGACTTAGTTTAGGGAAATCTTGTGGTCTACATTACCTGAGGGTTCAGACATGATGAGTCTTTCTTACCATAATATCTGTGGTCCTGCAAATAAGTCAAAAAGTAAAGCAAATGAACAGTTGAAAGTCATCCAACAAAAACTGATCTTCAGCTTATGCTGAGAGCTGTACCACTTACTACAGAGTTGATAATTTCTGAAGAGCTCTCTTAAATGGTACAAAATTATTATTTTCTTCCATGAAGATACGCAACACAAAGAGAGAACACAGGTGTCAAAGCACGATGTCCCAGAGCAGCACACTCATGGACATTTGTAGACCTCAATGTCATCTTCAAGGCTGAGGTTACAACTGCAATTTCTGCATTGTGAACATTAATAAAACTAGGGAGAGCTCATATGTGGTTAACAAATTTCCTCTGGCTGAATAACAGCTGCCAGATGGTTACAGTACTGGTTATTCTTTGCAGAGTAGACCAGTGGAGACTGAAAATATCATGTCCACTAGGAGGGGTAAACAAAGGCCATGAAGAGGAGTGTTCCACTTTTTCATTAAAAAATAAAAATAACAGTTTCACACATAGAATAAAATCTATCCCAAATAGAACCAAGAAAAATGAGTCTATTCAACTAAAATGAATATGATATGTTTGTTCACTTGTTTAAAGACAAAACGTTTCACCACAGGGACAGTAAGGCACCGGTGGACATTGCCCAGGGAAGCTGTGCAGTCTACATCTTGGAGAGTTTCAGGATGTGACTGGACAAATCCCTGAGCAACCTGGTCTGAATTCAGTGCTAACCTTGCTTTGAGCAACAGGTTGGATGAGATGGTCTTCTGAGATTCCACCCGCTTGAAATATTCTATGATTCGGTGTTTCCACTGCTCTTGAATAATCTGGAAATTACAGAACTGGAAGGGTGGTATCTCAAAACCTTACAGTAGGAACATTCTCTTAGCTGGTTCTCCTCTCTATGCCTGCAGGACCAAAGACCTACATAAGCCATGAGTTCTTTGTTTCTGTACTGCCCATCCTTCCGGGCAAACACTGTATGATATAATCCAAGACCTGTGTCTTGGATTAGCTACTTGTTAAGCATTTCCTGATAGTACCTGATGAGTTAGAGGCTTCATTTGATGAGGTGTTGCATCTCTGTAATCATAATCATTACTGCGGGGAATCAGTTAACATCAGTTAACATAAATTTGTATAGAGTCAGCTCCTGATTGCCCTCGTAATGGACAAAACCCTATTTTACTGAGCACTGTACAAAGAAAAAAATGAAAAGAGAGGTGCCCATCCTAAAGAGACAGCAGCCTCAGTCAGGCTGAAAAATGTGGTGGCATGTACAGATAGCAATTACTTACACAAAAACATCATCACTAAGAAAAAGCGCTTCTTTAATGACTCATTGCAGCTGAATCTGCAACCAATAGCTAATGGAAGCAAAAAATATATATAACAATCCTATACACTGTTTTCTGGCATTATAGAAGTAATGACTGGCATCTGTACTCTAAATATGCATTATCAAAAATGCATGTACAGCATCTAATCAAAAAATAAAAGCACTTTTGTTGTCATTGTTGCTAGGAAAAATGATAATTTACAGTATCTGTAAAAGACAGATTAAGGTTTACAAGCATCACAGAGGTGCCCCAAGGGATGACCCAAGCTAAATACATGCAGCTTTGATTCAGACTATTAACTAAACAATCTTTACAATTGCCACAGGTCTTCCCAACAGGTGAAGAGAACAACGCTGTAGTCCTTACAGTAAAAACATGTAACACCATAAAAAGCATCATTACTTGAAGATACATTTGACTGCAAACTTCCATTCTGACTATGTCGCACTGTTTTGTGTTTACAATGTCAACACAGTCTAGAAACCTTAAACTGGCACCTGTCCTGTAGAGATCATGAGCCTCCTCATGAAGGTGCATTGTAGTCTTGATTGATGGACTGAGCTTCACATCTCCAGCACTCTATCTTGCGCTTTCATTCATCCAGGGGATATATCTCTACTTTTGGCAGAGAGGTGTGATGATAATTTAGTCTCCATTTGTACAGACCAACTCAGATTTATCAATACACGTTTATCCAGAAAGCTACTAAATGACATCAAAACCAACACGTTGTCCTTCCAAATTACAAGGTGCTTAACAGACAAAGTGCTGTGTAAGTGGTCATGCTACTCTTCTCCACTTTTTGTGCATTTTTGACAGGTCTGCAAACTATGTGTTCAAGACAACACCCTGCCAGATCTTTCATTCTGATCAACACCATTTTAAACAATGTTTGAATCTAGAAAACAGAAAACCAATACATCCTTGGACAAACCCCAGATATCACCAAAGTAATAGTAAGAAAAGGCATTTGAAATAATAAAATCTAAATCTCATTATTCCATTACCCTGAGAATGGGGCCAAACTGCCAGTGAGAATGGCTATGTACATTTATTTTTTTCTTTCATAACATGAGCATATAAAATTTCAGATGAGCTGAAGCAGATTAGAAACTTGATCTAACTTTATGATATTTAGAAAGCCTAGCACTCTTCCTGATCAGACTCCCAGACTGGATCATCTGTGTCCAAGACTGTGAAATATGGCATTTAGAGTAACGTGGATCCTTATAGTTTTGGTGACAAAAAGCATTTTAAGTGACTCACCACATGTCAGTGGAAAAGAAACAAAACCAATCCAAGCCAATCCCCATGATTACTTTTTTTTTTCTTTCTTTCTTTCTTTTACAGCCCAGTGCTATTTGTAGAAGTAATGATTGGTGCCCAGCTTGGGTATGTATAGAGATCAAATATAGGCACTATCCATGTCATAATTGCAAGCATAACTACAGCAACTCCAATGATGTTAATGCCCAAACCAGCTTTCACCTAAAGGAGAGGAAAAAGAAAGCAGAAACTCACATCAAGACACTGAAGAAAGTTTTTGAAATGCTAAAATTCCCCTTCAGGGGGCTTTGCTTAAAACTTACCATGTCCATAACAGTTAAATGACCATATGAAAATACAATGGCATTGGCTGGATTTGCTACAGGCAGCAGGAATGCAAAGGAAGTACACAAGGTAGCTGGTATCAAAATGAAAAGTGGGTTCACATGAATGGCTTCAGCCTATCATAAAATAAAAGAGAGAGACTAGATGTCAAAGGACACATTTGCCAAATGAAATACATAAATACAGACTTAACACAAGTGAACTGTGAACATAACTACCAGCTTAAATAGAGAGAAAGAACCGTTTCTGATAACTCATTTTTAAGATTATATCTGGGAATGCTTCAGAGGAGAGAAGGTGATTCTAACACTGAATTGCTACTGAAATTTAGATTCATGCCTGGTGTTTTTTAATTGCAGTTGAGTCCATAAAATAAGACTATTGTAAAGAGTGTGGGCACTGCTACAAGCACTAAAAGCAAAACATTGCGAGAGAGATGATAAAGTTGAATTTATATACTATACTCAGGAGGGATTCAATGAAGTGGAGGCTGGGGTTTCTTTGTAAGAGAGGGAAACGGCATTATTATGTGTTTAGGCTGTCCAATAGGAAAATCTACAGACTAGAAGGTGATTAGTAAATTGTGAAGAAGAAGAAAGAACTGGATTATTTGATAAAGATTATGAGAAGAAAGGACACAATTGAGCTAAGGAGAGAGAAATTAGAATTACATATGAAGAATATCTATTAGCCCTCTCTTTTCTTTGGTGACAGCTTGAAAGTTGCAGTGTTAATAATTTTTGCTGAAGATGTGGTCCTGAAGAAACACCAAGAGAGCTGTCCTTTTAAAGTGCTTCAACTCTTGGCAAGTAGGAATAACGGTGTTGATGTTTGAGTGTTAAACTTTTACCTAATTTTACTGAATTTTCAGCATCTGCTGTAAAAAAGCCCCCAACCAATCAAGTATCCAATGCACAACACAGCACAGCAAAAAATGCATGAAGTATTTTATGCAGACTTTTAAAAAACGCTTCTTTGAGCAGCTGTATGATTACATGGATGCTAGAGCAGATTCTTATTAAAACCAGTCTGTGTATACTCACCAAAGGAGATAGTATGGGCAAAAATATCGTAATGGTAGCTGGATTGCTGGCCACTTCTGTTACTGATGTGACAATAAGGCATGATATTAAGATAACCAGCCACAAGGGCAGTGATCCTAGAGGGGTCAATTTATTTGCTACCCACTCAGAAAGTTTTGAAACCTGCATAAGGAATATGACAACATTATTATGTTTTACGTATTACTGAAAATAAAATTAAATAAATGGTATAAGAAAGGAATTTACTCATCTGCTAATTGTGAAGCAGGTGCGTAAAAGAGAAAAAATCTGAAATATTTTCCATATTCCTACCACATGTTTTTAAGCACTTTTTTCTAATTCAATGGTGTCCTATAGGAACCCATGCAAACTATATTCCACTTATTTATGTTTGCACCTCTAAGATGTTTAGAGGAGTCATAATCAGAAACCTGTAGTATGCTCATAACCAGAGTTTGGGCCAAAACCTTCTCGATTTACTGGAGTATCCAGCAGGACTCCATGTTGGGGGGTACCTCAGTGACAGGGAACATTAACCCTAAGGCTTAGGAAACAGTCTGTCTGCACATCTCCTACCACCATCAGGTTTAAATTAAATAACAAAAAATAGTCATCATTCTGCACAGTCTTTGAAGAAAAAGCAAACACCTTTTTTTGTAACCCTGCTTCCTGAACATCTTGAATATTCATTGTAGTTATCATGTTCAGTATTGATACAGAATAACTTGCTAAAACAAGAGAATAACTGTGAATTGACCGCATGTCTGAATTGCTCCTGATGCCATGCTAGTTGTTCAATATCTTTTATAAATTACATTACCTCACAGCCTTCTGCCAGTGCAAACCCGCCACCAACAAGAATAGCTATTTCCCAGGGCATGCATGACTGAAATTCCTTCCAAGTAATCAGTGGAGTGTAACCAAATACAGCTAGAGGAAAAAAAAAAAAAAGCAGCAAAACACAAACACATTTAAAAACACATTGAAGAACATCTTGAAATAATCTCTCTGAGAAAGTACTTGGGAAATATCC
The DNA here is from genome assembly GCA_013399365.1 of Pampusana beccarii. Taxonomy (NCBI): domain Eukaryota; kingdom Metazoa; phylum Chordata; class Aves; order Columbiformes; family Columbidae; genus Pampusana; species Pampusana beccarii. Next base: position 688,430 of record VWYH01001518.1, read on the forward strand.
AAAAGCAAAATCTCACCATTATAACATGAATTAAGACTTCGACATGACCAACCTGGACTTCCTGGGACAGACGCTTAGGTGCTGAAAAGTGTAAGAGCCTGAAGACAATAACTGTTTCCACCAGTGGAACATTGTCCCCTGGGAGAGGGGCCTATGGAAGATAGCTATGGCATACCAATGAGTTTCAACTACTCTGTAAAACTGCACTATTCAGATTGCTGCACAAATGCTGCTTCATTTAGACTCATTTATGTTCTGATCTCGCATTCTCTGTGAATTCCCAGATCTCATTGATGTCAGCAGCAGAACTGAATGCACAAAGAGGACAAGCCAGAGGTGTACTTTAATCAGAGTAAATTCTGTTTTGAAGGGTAAAATTTAATGAGAATAGACCCATTTACCATGTCGAATTTTATAGGGTACCTTAAATAAGCAGTTACATTTTCAAAAAATAAACCCAACCTGGCCCTGTGCAGTCCCATTCAAAGCCCATTGCAGTCAATGGGAAGGTGTTTTCCATTGGCAGTGGTGGGCTGCAGGTAGCAGGTTCCTGCTCACCACCAGTTCCTGCTGCTTGCATTGCTTAATTGTTGGCACTGACTTCCAGGCCAGGGATGCTTTACATCCCAGTGGGATTTTATCCTGTATTAAGATTTTAAAATTAGCATTTAACAATATTCTTCTAATAAATGTAACATGTTATATTTATGGTTGCATTTTAGATACCTTATTGTAGGAAAATCCACATCAAAAGATACTCAACTGTTTTCTCCATTTGAAGTCCTAGACAATGTTTTTGCTGGAATAATAAAGAACAGGAGGCCTATCATTAAGGCACTTGTTGAATCTGTAGCATAACCTTTATACCTAAGGAGAAGTCAACAAGAGAAAAAAACAAAAACAAAACAACACTTAAATATATATAATCAGGAGGAGCAGGGGGAAAGAGTGAGGAGGAGGATGGAGCAGCAGAAAGGAGCTTTTATGGACTGACCACAGTTCCTCATTCCCTATCCCCTGTGCTTCTTGGTGCAGTGGAAAGAAGCAGAGGAGTCAGGAATGAAGGAGTGAAGTGGAGTCTGGAAAGAAAGGGAGTGGGGGAAAGGTGTTTTAGTTTTTGTCTTTGTTTACCACCATCCAACTCTATTTTTAATTGGCAATTAAGTTAATTTTCCCCAAATCAAGTCTGTTTTGCCGGGGATGGTAAATGGTAGGGGATCTCCCTGTCTTTATTTTGACCCATGAACTTTTTGACCATATTTTCTCCCCAGTCCTGTTGAGGAGGGAGAGTGAGAGAGCAGATGGGTGGGAATTTGCTGGCCATCTAAGGTCAATTCTCCACATCTATAGAAATATTAGGTGCAAGCCCTCTAAATTCATAAATAAGCCTCTTGAGTAAACATGTGCCATTTTGGGAATGAGAATGTTTGGGAATAGCTGGTCCTTAAACAACTAATTTTCACAGTCCATGATAAATTTAGTAACTTTAATATGCTCTGTAACAGATTCAGTCCAACAGGCCTTAAGAGCACTGTGCATATCCACAAAGGATGATGCTTCTGTACTCAAGAGAAGGCAGCAGAACTTTGTTATCATCCTCCTGTGGTTGTCGGTACAAGGGTCATAGACACAAGACCTATGTTTATTTTGGTCATTTCCAGTGCCTAAGTACTGCTTGCACTCATGTTTCTTAAACTGATCCAATATCTCCTAACATGTACAGAGTAGCTGTAAGATCAGGTAAAGTGCAAAGCTGAGCTCTAAGGCCATTTTAACACATCCGTCTGATTCTGTTACACACTGTTAGGTGGTGAGACTTCCCAGCCTGGCTTATTTCAGTCAAGATAGTCATCCAAATGAATAAGAATTTTGCTGTAGAAAGTTAAACCCAACATTTTCTTAAGCTTTTCTTTTTTTTTTTTCCTATTTTCTGTAAGGTCTTCTGTAAGTTTTCCTGAACCAATATATCAGTATTTTTGTCCCCTCAGTCCCACCCCATATACTTTCCTGCATATGCTGCTACTAAATCCAATTATAACTTCCCAGCAGACCTTTCCAGCAGCTTAAGGTTTTATGGTAAATCAAGACTTGTCACTGAAAGGGAAAAATCATCTCCCAGTCATATATTACAAATGTGTAATCACCTCCCTTGGCCTGCAAGCAACATTCTTCCTAAAATAGCCCACAAGGGCACATTGGTGGCTCATGTTCAACTTGGTGTCCACCAGGACCCTTAGGTTACTTTCCACCAAGCTGCATTCCAACTGGGTGGCCTCCAGTGTGTGCTGGTGCTAGGGTTGTTCCTCCCCAGGTGCAGGACTTAGCACTTCCCCTTGTTGAACTAGGGAGGTGCCATTTTTTGCTCACAAAAGCTTAGTATTCCTGATGCAAAACACTATTCTCAGAAAACCTGCCTGGGACGCACACAACATCCTGCCATTAGTCATACTACCATGAAGACACACATGGCACCATTCCAAGAAGAAGCTTTTCAATCATCAGATTTTGAGATAAGCTTTTTTCAAAGTCCGTTTATCCAAGTTGTAATATAACTGCATATACAACATCGATTTGCCTGTAACACTGCAAATTTGGTTGTCCTATAAAGAAGAAAAAAAAGCTACTTATTAAGGAGATCTCATGAAGTCTCCAAATGAGATCATTGTAGAGAACGGGGCTGTGGGCGGAAGTACATAGTGGCCTTGTATCAGCACTAAAGAAAGGAAGAAATCATGCAGAAAAGACAGAAAGAATACACTCAGGGAATAATCTGAGGAAGCGTGAGGGAAGTTCACCTTGCCCAGACGAGCTGTAATCAGCTGCAGCCCAGTGTTAAACCTTCTGTTTCTTATGAGGTTCTTAAAGTTCTGGCCAAAGGCCAAAGTAAAACTCCTGTAATTGAACCTAATACCCTACAGCCTGGAATCGGGCCAGGACATGGAAGGAAACTGTTGTAGCATAAATGATATGTGATCTTGTGCTGTCAACAGAAGGGGAGGAAACAGGTGTATTTACACTGTGCTGCTCTCTATAGTGTTACACAAATTTTATCAAAACTTCCTGCTGTCAGCACCCAAAGGGAGGTAACTGGGCAGGACTGTAAAGCATTAGTCTTTGATAGATTTATAAAATTTTCTTAAGAAAAATGAACTGGTAAAGGTAATATATATTTGAAAGGTGTCTGATAATGCTGCTTGAAAACGACCTCTCGTCAATACTGATACAGTACAAATGTGGATTAAAAATTGGTTGACCTTTCAAAATGAAGCCCTTAAAGAGTGGAGAGGTATCAGCATTAAATACCAATATTTCTGCTGGAATTTATAAGAAAATCAGCATCTGTATTTTAAAGGGATATTCAGTAACTTGTGCAGATGCACACAAGAGGCCAAGAACATGAATGTAGGTGGTGAGAATGATGGAAATTTGTTTCTTGAAGCAAATCTTTGAGCATTCTATTTAGTTTGTGAAAACAAATCTTATAACATGATATAATTAAGCCAGATATGTATATCCTTAAAGGACCTGTCACAGAAAAGCTTTTATTCCACCAGGGAAAGACAAAACCAGATGGCTAGAAGCTATATTCAGACAGAAAACAAGGTGTGAGATTATCTTGTTTAGGTTGTCAAGAGAGATGGTTATCAACCAGGACAGAATCAAGGAAAGCTTTATTCCAAATCTGAGGAACCTGTTCTTCACCACCCTGAAATCAAGTCTGGATACTTTCTGGGAATTCATGTTGTAAGAAAATAAATCTGTACTGGGATAACACACAAGACAATGTAGCTCTTCTGATCCTTACCGTGTTAGAATACAGGAACTGACAGTGCTGTCTGGTTTAAGGCCCCAGGAGTGGCTTGAATCCCACCCAATGGGACCCACTCACTGGTCTGTGAGGGCCTCAAGGTTACTTATAGCTGTGACATTGCAGCTTTTCAGGACAAAGCTCATCTGTGCTGGTGACATAACTTCCCTGAAGCTGGCTTGAGACTGTGGGGTAAGATCCTGTGGAAAGTAAGTAGTATCAGATTTCTGTTATGAAACCGAGTTTCTAAGGGTAGACAATATTTCCTTACAGTTGTTTCCTGTAACATAAACTTAAGGAAGTTGTGCACATGCTGATCCGTATACTTAAACCCAAAACACTGAACAGTTTTGTACCCGGAGGCATTGGGGAACAAGTTCGTGGGAGACGTAAGCCACAGTCCATACACTGCTAGAAGCCTCTTGGACATCACAGTGGTGAGTGCAATGTAGCCATTGACAGAAACACAGTTCCTGCATTTTGAGTTATTTTTCCTGTTTCTTTGTTTTCCTTGAAGAAGATGTCTTACTACTACTCCCAGCTCTACCTGTGCTGGCTCCTTGCCCCACTGGTGTATCTTGGCTGAGAAGTTTTTGTTGGTCAGGAAAGGAGAAAACTAATTGCCTGGTTCTATGCCTGTTGATGCAATTGATTGACGGATGAAAACTACCTAGAAATAAGCAAGATCTGAATAGTAAGAAATGCTTTCTTTCCCCTTAAAGGTTTTGTTAGGGAGTAATGCAAGCTTTGCTTCTCTTCAGGTTACCTCACTCAACTTATAACATGATTCAGCCTAATGTGACAGGACATGTGCTTTTATTCCTTTCCAAAGGAAATGTTAGAGGACATCCATGAAGTGACATCTCCATACAGAACCTGTAACCACACTTATCATGGGAATATTCTGCTCTTCCCTGCCAACGAACAAAATCCTCAGACAATGATAAACAGACAACTTCAAATAGGAAAATGTGGATCTCTGGACTGAAATAATCTATTTGAGCCATAAATTCCAAATCTGAAAGGTTGTTTACGATGTCTGCTTTTCAGTATTGGATATATCTCATTAAATGATGCTCAATGAGCACTGAATGTTAGTATAAAGCAGAAAGGGAAGCAAAGCCAGCCTGATCGCTTAGCTGGCTGATTGCTTGATTAGGTAAACACTCCAAAAACCCTTTAAGAAGACAGTGTTGTATATGAGACCATGGTTATCAGCTCTGCTGTTGTTATAAGGGAGAGAATGTTCTTCCGCAATTTTTTTTGTAATTAAAAAGTAAACAATTTTAAAACAATCTTAGTTTTTAACACACTTTTAAATGCTTTTTTTACACAAAATAAGGGGTTTTTTTTCACTTAAATCTTCAAAGGGCTACAATTATTCCTGTATCTTCCCATACCAGACTTTCTGGCAGAGCACTAGGATGGGTGGGTGCTGGTGGGTATGGGTGTATATGGATGGTGGGAGCATATTTGAAGAGAGGAGGCATGATGGATGCATGGTCACATGTAATCTATGACAGATGCACAGGAAAACAAAATGGAAAATTACCATCTAAGTCCAGCACTGTCCTTTGACCCATTCAGTAACAAATGTTAAATCCAGAAGGGCATAAACAGCACAAAGTCCTGCTCCTGCCAACCCTGCAACTACTTCCCAGTACTCCAGAACAAGACTCAGACCTTTATCAGAGAAGAACAGAACTGAAATTACAGTAATTACAGCAAGAGAACAGGGCGTATCATAGTATTATAAATTCTTGCAAGAGCAACTGATTTCTCCAGGAAAAATGTTGAGGTGATGCTGCGGAAGGGACTGAAAACCAAGCTGCAGCAGAAGGCAAAAAAAATGTAATAGTTCATGAATAGCTCCTGCCTTTTTGGTGGTTAGTTGGACTGTGATGTTGAGTGAGTTATGCATGAACAGATAGGGGATGTTGGCCTGTACGCATACAAGTGTGGCTGTCGCTAAGGGCAGTAGATCAAAAAATTCCAACCAAAGATTTATTCTTGACATTGTAGATTTGACGAGGAAGCAGGATACTGTAATATCAATCATCATGCATTCTCCCTCACTGGATCAAGTCTCAAAACTAGGCATAGTACCTCTTAGGAGACACTTTATTTTATCCTGTAATGGGTTTAGCACATTTCAGATATTGCACATGTAGATCTATGAAATTGCTGGAGTTTACCTATTCTATATAGATTCAACCTAGAATATTTCAGAAGTATTGAAAGCCTGGTGAGTGTTCTTTTCGGTTGTTTGTTGTGGTTTGTTTTGTTTTGTTTTGTTTGTTTGTTTGTTCCAAACTTGAAGAAAATAAGATATGCAGTTAAGTCAGTATAGTTCTTGTTCGTGTATGAAAAAGATTACTTACTTTGGGAAAAGTGAAGACCACCCTGGGATGAAGCCAGGATCTCTGGTGAACCACAGCAGGGTCATTAGAATGAATAAGACAAATGTAACAATTTCTGGGTAGCTACAACAGAAACGTAATGGGTTATACATTTTCCTGAATTTGCACTTGGATTTACTCACTCTTGTTTGCAGTTTTATAGTTTGACATACCTCATTGGTCCAAGCTTCTCGTACTCCTTCTGAATCACCTCTTCTGAGGCCTTTTCTCTGGCTGTTTTCTTCTTGCCCCGCTTAAACATATTTTTAAAACTGGAATGTAAATTGGCAATATTGAACAATGAATTAGCATTCTATACAGAAAAAAAAAAAAATCCAAACTTTCCAACAGCACTTTACAAAAGTAAAATTTTCACTTTACAATGCAGTATCTCCTATTTAATTATCACACACCAAACCGGGCATATTGGAATTAACTGACAAAGCCCAGTGGGAGACTGACAGAGGCAGCAACAAATTTGTCCTGTTATTGACTAGCTCATTTGGCCAGGAAGGATGAAACCTATAATCATGGGGACTAATTGAAACAATCAAATATCTAACCTGGCCATTTAATGAGTCATCTGTGACTTTGCTGTACTTTGTTTTCTAATGAAAATGCTTGTATCACAGGAGTAGCCTGCCTACTGACTATTCTGTGTGAGCTTGGTTTTTGTTCTTGGGTAAGACCCTTACACAGTGTTAAAAAGAACATCATCAAAACAAACAAGAAAAATGAAACAATAAATGTTCACATAGGGAGTGACAAGCATGGGATGATTTTAAGGCCGCTTAACAGTAGACAGTCTTGCTCTTCATCTCTCGCACCATATGTAGCCATGTAGTTGTGGAAGACATGTCTCTGTTATCTCTTCAGATGTTAGTGAACTCATGGAGAACAAGGCTTTGAAGAATCAGCCTGAAAGAAGCATTGTCCTCTCCAAAACCTTAGAAGCACAAGCTCTGAGAGAAAAAAACCCCACCATAACACCACATATAAATTTTGGAAAAGCAGAAGCTTTTTACTTCAGATTTACAAATATAGTCATCTGGTTCATAACACAGATATTGCTCAAGTATTCAAGCCAATCGCTGATTCCAGTGAAGGGCAACTTCCTAACTATAAATCTTCCAGTCTTAGACTAAAATATATAAATTTCAGTATCCTCCTCTCCTGCACACATGCACTGTGTAATGATGATGTCTGTTTATTCTAAAGAATAGATATCATAATTTGTAACATGGAATTTTTAGTTCGGGCTGAGTTGTTCCATCCAGAGATTCAGCCATACCAATCAAGGATGCAAAATCACTGTTACTGCGTTATTTTCCTATTGAGCCTGTTAAATGCAGTGTTCACTCCTGGCAGAAAATACATCTTATAACATCAAACTTTAGTTTTATTTATTGCAACATTTACTTACTCAAACCCAAGGAAAATCCACTGGAGCCAGATCCAGGAAGCCACCAGAATAGTAACTGTGATGGGGATGGAAAGGATAAACCAGGATCCAAAACTGATGCACTGACAATCTGGGTAACGTCTGGATGAAAGCAAAACATGGTTCAGTTGAGCTTTGCGAAGGAATGAAGACTTGTGAGAAGTGCCAGAAAGCTCCAATGCAAGACAATGCTTCTGGCTGGCAGCTGACTTCTGCATGAGGTGGCAGGAGACAAGGAAGGACCACTCACAACACTGAGGACCATTAAGACTGCAGAGAAACACAAACTGAAGAAAAAGAGTTCTTTGACAGGAGACTTTAGTACAAGAAAATCCACTCAGATGAACAAGCTCCAATGAATTTAGAAGACAACAGTGGAGACAACATTGAGGCTTGTATTGTTTAAATTTCTGTAAGGGATTCAAAACTAATTAGAAACAAAATTACTTATTTCCAAGAAAGGCAGGGATGTCCATTTTTTAGGTGGGTTGTCTGTCCGGTCACCTTGTTTCTTTGGCGCTGTCTTAATCTACAAAAAACCTCGTTGGGTGTGTGTGTTGGTGGAATGCTGAGTCCCCACGCACCCAGCGCTGCTTTGCTTAACTCTACTATAATAAACTTCTCTTGAACATAGATTCTGTCTGTGTCAAGTGGATTTCACTTATAACAGTTTACAAATATGGGCCCTTCAACCAGAACTCTCCCTGCCATGTGCGTTTCAGAAAAGAAGAAATAGGCTTTGGCTTTCTGAAAGAAATAAATTTAGTGTTGAATGAGATACAAGCCACACAGGCAAAAAGGCCAGGTAAATTAATCCTGTTCTTCAATTTACTTTATGAACAGAAGTTATTCTTTCTTTTAGCTCCTCTAGCTCTACTGAGAGAACTTTTAATGTGAAAAGCGAGAAAATTCTAGTCTCCTTGAACAGCTTTCCTCCTTGATGTAAAAATCAGATGGAAGGGAAATAATAATGTCCAGACAGAGGCTGTAATTACTGTTTCAAACTATTAGCCAATCTTTTGTATTTCAGGCCTTGCTAGAAGAAAAGGAATTCTGGTGGTCACATAGGTCTTTGAGGCAGTAAATGCTTATTATTAATGCTTTCTCAAATATTGTGCAATTTTTAGGATTGATCTATATTTATAATAATGTTACATATATTGCAATCAAAGTGCCAGCTGGGACTGAACCAAAACTCCTACCCACTTGTTGGGGTGATGCTCTAAATTGCAACTATACATAGTGCTAAGACAGTGAAACTGGAACAAGAAAAGACATTGTGCTATTATATGTAATTTACTGATTACATAGCTATCTAGCTTTTATTACATGATTAGCCACATCAAAGTTTGAATGTACGAGTTCCAAGATAGGAAAAAACTGATATCAGCATAAGAATGACTTAGCATTTCACCACTTGCCAAAGTGTTTATGATCTTTCCAGAACACCAACAGATTTGTTCCATAGAACAAATCCAGGCAAGATTAGTCCTCTTATAGAGTTCTAGACACTATATTGTTGTGTCTTTTTACATACAATTAAAGAATGAATAGAGAAATCCTGAGAAGATCAGCTACAAATCTGTCTTGAAAAGGAGACTTTATGGAAGTTGGTCTCACTGGCAGGGATGCTTCAGCCCTGTGGAACACAGTATAATTGCTTGTCCTAAATCAACAGCAGGCTGAGGATCCCCAGCAGCACACAGGCTCCAAAATTAACACATATATACTGGTTTCCTCTTTATGTGACAAATGAAAAGGAAGGAAGGAGAGAATAGTAAACACTAATTCCATCTTATTTAATACTAGAATTGGGAAGATATGAGGAATATGGAATTTTGCAGTGCTATTTTATGTGTTTTGTTACTGAGTGGAAAAAGCAGGAATATGCTGTATGTGCAGCTCTTTTGCGAAATTATTCTCCTTCAAACGCTTAGGATACATGAAGGTAGACTGCAAATATGTCCAGGTCATGATAACAGGTCAATTCCCACTTCACACAGGGCATATATACAAATGAGGCCTCTAAGGAGACAGGGAGCAAGACACTTAAAAATATTTGCACAGTTAGGTGGTAGATTCAGTTTAAGTTAAGGATTAGGCTCAGTGGTTGCATAAAGATTAAACAAAATCCCGTTGGGGTATAAAACTGGATTACACATGCAGTGCCCTGTGTACAGCCTAGGCTCCTAGCAGAGGGCAAAGACCCAGGGAGAGAACAATCTGCTTATGCATTCTTGAAGAGATTGTTAACAGCTAAGACAAACTGAAAAAACAGCTGCAAGCCAGTTTTCTTCAAGTTTCCTACAACTGCAGGGACATCCACAGGAACAGTTCTTACCCCTACTAATCAATCTTGGATTCTTCTAGGCTCCTGAGCGTGAAGCCAGCCTGAACCAGAAATGCTTGCATGTCTGAAAGTTTAAGCCTGAAGGACTTACAGTGCCTTAGTCTGCCCTGTGTAGTTCTTTGCCCCAATAACAGGCACTCTGTTAGAATTTCTCTACTGTTTCCGTTGTCGCTATTCTCTTAGCACAAGCTGATTTGCGGACTGTACCGCTTCAGGCTTCAGTCCTCTTTAACAGTTTGCTGAAGCCAAATTTCATCCATTCATGGAGCACATGCTGGAAGAAAATCTATCAATAACTGGTCTTTTTCCATTTTGCCATCTGCAATACAGAATACTGGGCAGAGGGTAGTAAAAGGATTGTGTTTTTCTTTTTTCTATTTTAACATTAGAGTAGGAATATTTCTGGCAACGAGTAGTCTGCAGAAGAAAAGAAGTTCAGCATGAACTTTTGGTTTCTTAAAAGCTTTGGAATGAAATCTACCAATTTTCTTTTCAAAATAGCTCTACTTAGAAAAGGAATATTAAAGAATGCTTTAATACCCTAAAAAAATGTGTTACATTGAATTCAAAGTTTCAGACCAGTTTGAAATAATTTGTTTTTTCTTTGGTTAACAGATCTAAATTCCCCATTTTGTCACTGCACTAAGTGAAGACTCCTGAATGTCTCCTGATGACCTTTGCTAAGAAGACCTGAACTTAGCTCATGCTGTACTTAGAAATTAATAACAGTTCTTCAAGGCCAGGTAGTGTCTTTCTCCTCAGATAAGCCCATCCTTTTTCCTGCAACCATTCAAAGAGTAAAGTCCTACTTAACCAAGGAATGGCCATCTTGTTCCCTGTGTTAGGAAATCGCTTATAGCCTTTGCCAATGTAAGACAAATACAAACATGCAATTTCACTTTATCTCTTTAACAAATAATAACAGAAAGAAAGCAATAGAATCAAATAATATAAAATCAAAGGGTAAGGTTTCTAATGCATTTTATGGAAGCCATGTGAGACCTCAAGAAAGAACAGTTAAAATTCTGGATTAAGAAGAATATAAATAATTTAACATAGTCTCTTACGTATTGAACTGCTCAGCAAAAATCAGATTAGTCGATGTTCCTGTGATTGTGGTCAGCCCTCCGATGGTAGCAGAATAAGCAACACATAAGCACATCACTTTGAAAACTCCACTGTATTTGTCCTTTCTGTTTTTTCTCACTGTTTCAGCAGGTGGTAGGTTCTGTTTAGAAAGAGAATACACTAATTAATATATATGAAGGGCTCATCATCAAGCACAAAAGTAAGATTCAAGGGTGTCCCAGAAGAGCCAGAAAATTTACTGGCAATATAGCTGTACACAGTATAGTTTTGTTTGCTGTTACAGTGGTATTACAACTGTTCATGCAATGGAAAAGGAGGAAAAGTCAAATCCTGAGCTGTCTCAGTCTTTACACAAGAACTTCCTTTATATTTATTGATATATAGAGAGACCTGATATATAGAGTTTGTACCGTGGTGAGGCTGGTTGTAAAACACTTGTGTAAAAATACACTGGGAGCACAAAACCACTAATGAAATAACTATATAAGCAAACTGTATGTGTATGTGTATCTGCACTTATCTCTTATTCACAGCAAAACCAGCTTCATTGCTAGCTGTGCCATGTTAGGTATTACACAGAAGAGAGATTTATGTACAAACTAAGCTGCACACATTAACTTCATAATAAAGACACCTTAAGTACCTCTTCCTTTTCTTTTTCATTTTCTTTTTCAATTGTGCACACAGTACTAGCCACACCATTGTCATATCTGGAAAAGCAAAAGTACATATTGTAGTGAACAGATACTCTATTTAGATGAATTCTTAGAACAGAATTTAGTAAATGAATAACTATTACCCATTAACTTGTTTTTCTTTCTCTTTCCAGTCACTGCTTTCACATTCTTCTATATTTTCTGTAAGACATGGATGCAAAGACAGATTAGTATTTAACTGGAAAAGCTCCACTGGCATGTCTTGTTCCATGCAACCATGCCACATCATCCCAGGAATACATTTACAAGTGTTAGTCCTAAAAACATCTGACTTGTGCCCTAGTCCCTCATGACTCCTCTTCCCCAGAGTCTGAATCTTCTAGTGAGGAGAAATCTTTCTAATTTCAGTCCTGCTGTGTATGTAATCAGTGTAGATTCATTTGTTCTCTCAACATTGCCCTAGAGTTTAAAGAGCTCTTTTCTCTTGCTAACCTTTAACCCCTAGTGTGCCTACAGCCAGTAGTCATATTTCTTTTCAGACATTTTACTAGACTGAACAACCCAGTCTCTTGCCCTCTCCTCTCATATAACTGCCATATTCTGCAACTGTTCAGTTTTAATTTTTGTGAGCATGAGAAACCTCATAGACAGTAATCCAAGAGAAGCCTCGCAATGAGGCGTGTAATGATGATAGCACTTCCCTAGCCATTCAACTTTATTTTATGCGGTATTTAGTCCACTGCAGAATGAGGATGGGCACAGACAAAAACTGTGCTGCGTGCCTACCGTCCAGCTCCAGCGCTGGGTTGATGGAGCCATTGGAGCAAGACATCTCCAGTGCATCAGCTTCTGTTTCAGCTTTGATGATCTGCTGAGCTACAGCCTCTACAATTGGCATCACCATGGCAGCAGCAGAGGTGTTGCTGAGCCACATTGACAAGAAAGCACAGCTCACCATGAAACCCAGAGTAAGCCTGCAACAGGAGAGAAGAGTGTATGGCTGCTGCAGCAACACCTCATATCACTGCTCTGTTTAATATAAATTGAGAGGTTTTCAACAGAAAACCTGAATATAAGAAACACCAAAAACTTAAAGTTTGTAATTTACCTCTGAGGAAGTTTATGAATTTAAACTATCTTGATCACAGACACTGAAATTACCATTTTTTAGAGTTAAAGGATCAAATGTATTATAAATCAAAACAAAAGCAATAAGGTTTATTTACAGAATAGTACTATATTTGAATCATCTTTGAATAAGGAGCACCATGCATGTCACAAGTTCAAATGAAAGTTAAAATGGCTATACTTCAGATGTTATTAATCTCATATTGTCCAGCTAGGTCAAAACCCAGGACTTACCCCTTAGGCTGTAAGTCCTCTAGATACCACTCCAGGTGTTACGGGAAGAAATATTAACAATTCAGTTATTGGTACTTAACTTGGTTCTTAATCAGAGCCCCAAGACAGGTGTAGGGATTATTTGTGCTTCAATAAACATCATGCTTGAAATTAAATGGGAAAGTGAAGGTGATTACAATGTCTAGTCTTGGCACAGCTTATGCTAAGATTACTACAAATAGGAATTCCTGATTGCACTGGTGCAGTGCACTGAATTGCATCAGTGACTGGAGTCACTCTAGTTTTACACTAAAAAACTCCAATATTCCATGTCAGATCTGGTGAAGTTGACCAGTAAACTCGGAATACAGGCCACATTGTAATTTTTAATGCATCTGGGACTTGTGAATGAGAGTAGTCCTCTTGACTTCCTGTCCCAAGGTTTTGGCAGTTTTGTTAAACACCTGCCATGCATCACCAAAGCAAGAGAAAAACTGAGAGGGGAGGGACTGTGGTGTTACAGTATCTCTGAGAAGTCATTTGCGCAATTTGTAAAGCACTTTGCTTAGCCTTGATGAAAAAATTCACAAAAACTATAATGATTTCTCAGCACATAAAGGCAAGATTTTATATAAAATTAATGTAAACAGTATTTTAGGACATAAACATACTGTTCAGAATGCCTCTCATAGCCTTTCATTTTGCTAATAGCAATAACATTACAAGTTTGAATTTTTTCTTGAGAGAGTACAAAGAAGTTCAATACCATGATTCCTAGTCTTTTCTCTGTGCACTTTTAATTGCATAATGATGAAATGATCTGCAGACCTGCAGGTGATGGATCTGATTCAACATAAATTGTCATCAGCAGTTTAAATCCCATTAACTTTAAGCAGTTTTTTATTAGGTATTCAGATGGAAATTGGGGAAGAATAGTGTTTTCAGAAGAAATGTTTGTGCAGAAAACACTGGTCAGGCTGAGCACGCTGAATATGAACGTTCACATTATAGAGGAATACAATTTTAGTACAACTTGAAAGAGGATTTAAAAACAAACTAAATTGAGACCTTCTCTAACATGTTTCAAAACAGTACATCATAAAATTCCAGCATTTGATGGACTGATGGTCAAGTGACTATTTTGTAAATTGTGGTGTACTCCAATGAGTGACTCTAAAATTTATTTAAAAAATAATAAAATATATCCTAAGCAGTTCAGCCCATTTTTTTTTTTAAACTATTTTGCATGGAACCTTGGATGATAACTTTGTTTACATTCAAGTCTAAACTCTCTTTTTGCTATGTAATGCACCATCAATGTTTTTTTACTCATGGTAGACCTTGCAGGTTGCATAGACATATTCACCTTTCCTCACCAGTCTGCAGACCAGATCGCATAGGTCAAATTACCTGAAGCCTTTAGGGACTCATAGAATCATAGAATCATTTAGGCTGGAAAAGACCCTTAAGATCATTGAGTCCAAATGTTAACCTAACACTCTTAAGGCCACCACTAAACCATGTCTCTAAGCACCACATCTGCACATATTTTAGATATGTCCAAGGATGATGACTCAACCACTTCCCTGGGCAGCCTGTTCCAATGCCTAACCACCCTTTCTGTGGAGAAATTTCTCCCAATATCAAATCTAAACCTCCCCTGGCTCAACTTGAGGCCATTTCCTCTTATTCTATTACCTGTCACTTGGGAGAAGAGACTGTCACCTACCTCACTACAACCTCCTTTCAGGTAGCTGTAGAGAACACTAAGGTCTCCCCTCAGCTTCCTTTCCTCCAGACTAAACACCCCAGTTCTCTCAGTCATTCCTCATAAGATTTGTGCTCCAGACCCTTCACCAGCTTTGTTGCTCTTCTTTGGACACGCTCCAGCACCTCAATGTCCTTCTTGTAGTGAGGGGCCCAAAACTGAACACAGCATTTGAGATGTGGACTCAGCAGTGCCGAGTACGGGGGGACAATCACTTCTCTAGTCCTGTTGGCCACGCTAATTCTGATACAAACCAGTTTCTCCAGAAGAATGCAGAATGTGGAACCCAGAAGATTCCTGCTATTCTGCTTCCACTGCTGCATCCCCCATATTCTCTAACACAGGAACCTCCTACAATGATACCTCTGCCTTGGGCTGGATGAAGCTACAGAGTGCCCAGGCTGGCTGGGGAATCCTGCAGTGGAGGAGGAGGAGGAGGGTTGTGCACCAACACCAGCTGCATCACTGTACAGTAGGCACAGCCAATGAGGGACATATGCTGAGAGGTGAGAGCATCCTCTCCTTCATAGATCATCTTATTATAATCTCATCATGTTTTTGTCATGACCAGGAAATGTCATAGAGCTGAGACAGTTATGAGGGACGCTCCTTCCTCAGGGTTACAAAGCTGTCTGTGGGGGTGCTCTCGGTATCCCCAGCAGCTGGCTGCAGGCTTCTGTGCCCACAGCAAGTTCCTCAGGAACATTCAGCTTAACAGAGCACACCATCTGCTTGTGTTCTCCCTTTCACAATTTCAGACAAAAAACGAGGATTTAGGAGTGATCAAAAAAGAGAAGTTGAAATAACTAAAACTGCATAACTCAAGAATATAGCTAAAGATAATGGGAATCAGTTGAACAAGAATGTAAGGGGCATTTTGTCAAAAAAGAATGCTACCAGCTATCAAAAGGTACAGGAAAAATCAAAATACATGTGATATTTAAAATTAGGACAGACAAATCACTAAGAAATAGAAATAACACAACGCTTCTATGAGGTGCTGTTAGTTTGGTCATCTAAGATGCACCTCATTTTTCAGACCTGAGGTTTCTATTTTTCTGGCTTTTTATTTTCTGTCACCATTTCCTCCTGACAAGGAGTCATAAGCATCATGTATTCTGGGAAGCCAGAGTCGCTCTACAGATCTTATCTGTAGCCTTACTGGTATGCTGACAGATGAATCTGTGGGCCTTAAGCTTTTCTGCAAGATTGTAAAGCAAACAAAGATTTTTTGCTTCATAAGATATATGCTGATAGTGAATAAGAAGAAAGTGTGTGATTTGATTTCCCTCATCACCTAATCCAGTTGGGGCAGTTCCTATTCCTTTGATATTTTCTTCATAATTAAAGAAAAAAACCCATAAATAAAGACATTGTGCTTAATGTGTTTTTCCTTCCTCACCACATCTTTAATTTTATGACTTTTTTTCCTCACTGTGTATTTGAACTCTTATTTTTAGGAAGCATCCCGAATTTTGCAAACAGTATTGAATATAAATTAATAATAAGCATAGCACAGATTTTCTGTTGTAGGCACCAGGTATGTAATGTACTAGCACCATTAAGAAACAAGACCCTTACGTTATTCACAAAATCATCACATTTTTGTTCAGAAGAATCCTTGTTATGAGCAGAATCACTGCAGGGAACTTTCAATTAGGATTTTAGCAAAATAATAAAGTATCACCTACAAACCAATCATATTATTTCAAATATCTACTTTGTTTCAGTAGAAAAGAAAGGCTGTATTTCTGCTACAGAAAAAACAGTAGGCAATTATTTCTAGAATACATTGCTTCCTGCGAGTATTATTTTCCTTCAAGACATTGTTTAGCACATACCATGCAGGGTTGACACCCACCAGCATCACCATTCTTAAAGCCACTCTTTTGTGGAAATTCCATTTTTCTATTGATGTTGCCAAACAAATTACTCCAATCAGCAGCAGATGAAAGTCTTTAAAATAAGCAGATGCCACCTGAAATAAAAGCAAAAAAATATTTTGTTAACTAAATGATGACTTTGTATTAGCATTTGGTATTACCAGTTTAATGAAAAAAAAAATCAGTAAGGGTATATATTGAAGCAAATATCTAGAAACATTTTTGGCCTAAATTTACACTGTTATTGTAATTGAAACTGTTAATTTCATTTGACCAAATGGTCCAAGAGTAACTGCACTTAAGTGCATAGTGTTAAAACAAAATTAAAAACAAGCCTTATGATGTGAACAACCTAAGATCATCAGCTCCATCTTACACATGAACTGTATCACCAGTTAAATGCTGTTCTTTCTAACGTAGTCGTCTGTCCAACAGATAAAAGAACAACTTTAAACATAGACTTAGAGTATGATTATCTGTGGTGTCCTCTCTTTTACGTGATGATACATACTCAACGTTTTGCACATGGGGTCTTTATTATGTCATCTCACTTCTGTAACATTAAGGATATTTTATATCTAGCTAGCATTTTTCTACTTACAGGCATCTAAGCACTGAATCACAATCTAGGAAAAAAATAAAGAAATATTAACAAGTCCTGAAGACAAAGCACGTAAGCAGGTCTTGAGGCAGACCTACTGGGATTGGCACTCAGCAAATCCATGGATCAGCCCATCAGTTTTCAACATTATGTGATCCTTTCTGTGTAGATTGTATCATTGAAATCCATAATACGACAGAGACGACAAAACAAATTACCTCCTTAGATTGCATTATACCGAACAATGGGAACATAAAGGCAGGGAGCAAAGCTGAAACACCCAGCGGCAAAGCTTCTGTGAGCCAAAAGATGGCAACTACAAACAACGTGTATGCACATTCTGCTTCCTAGAATACAAAAGACACCAACAAAAATATGAGTGGATCATCCAGGAAAAAAATTACAATGCAAAATGTCCAGCTATGTCAGTAGAGAGATTCTCCCCACCCGGAACAAGTATGAGTCAAGGCACCTGAATTTAGGGTACTTATTGCCTGCTGTTGATGATCCCGCTAAGATATGAAACACAGTCTGTAAAATAATTTAAAAGAGATTTTCCTAAGAGACAGTAAAATTACTTAAATTCTTCCTCTTATGAAAGGTGGGAAAAAAGTCAGCTGCCTTTTCCTTCAAGCACAATTAATCATACAAGTCATTCTGGAGCATTCTCAGACCATGAGTTAACATAAATCACAAACATTCTGCAGCTGCAAGCAAACCTTTAAACTTCTAGGAGTACTTGTAGTCAATAACAGGTCAAATTTTGTCTCCCCTGTAATCAATGAGGTTTTGTCATCAACATCAATAAGGCAAGGATATCACCTAGTATAAAAAACACTGTGTAAGACTGATGAGAAATACAGTTGTTTTTAAGCCTTGTAACTTTAGTGAGTGTCTTTTATGTTAACTTCTGGAAAACAGGGTATTTTTTCAGCCTTTTGTTTGTTTGTTTGTTTGTCTGTTTGTTTTTCAGAAGAATGTACTTCAATGCTGCCTTTAAAATGCAGCCACAGCCAAACATGATGAGATGAAGCGAGCTCAGTTTCTTCTAGAACACTAGAAACCTCTGTTGTACCACTTTGATTCATATTTCTGCTCTTGAGGAAAATGGTTTAGATCTTTTAATGCCACTGGCTAGGGCATGGAAGTATTCAGCAGCAGCAGAGGTTTTTATTGGGATATGGCTCTGGTAACCTCTGACTGGAAAAGAACAATGTTAAATCCAAGTCAGTCAGCTACAGCTGGTATTTACCTTTTGGGGGAAGCTTGTGTTATTTATGAAAAAATTTGATAGTGTTAATTCATTTATCACTTAGGAAATGTTCATCTCACTTAAGTATTACTGCATTAAGAATTTCTCAAGGATTTCCTCTCAGACAGGAAGCTGAAATATTGAAATTGTGATGTGAGACAGTGTGAAGCATGTTACTCTGTAACCACTGTCTGTCTGTGATGCCAGGACTTCTGAACTGGACTTTCATGCATTGTTACGCATGACATGTGTCATGCATGTGTGATAACAAATCACAGGAGAACTCCATTTCGTTCTGCTGACATCAGAACTGTACTAAATAGAATCATTAATAAAATTTTCAGATAGCTGTTTCATCAGCCTGGAGGTGTAACAAGAGTTAATACCAGAAAATATGTATTTCAAGTAAAATAAACCTAAGATGTCCTGGCATAAACTTCACTCTATTTAGGAACCAGAGGGAATTTCTCAGATCATTGATTCCAGTCATTTGCTATCAGACAACACGATATATGCTGAACTACAACACAATATATGATGAACTTAACAAAACCCATCATCAAACAAAAAGGTAATTGCAGCTGTCTTCCTGGCAATTCATCTTCGTTTTCAATCATACAGAGCTGTTTAAAAGTGGCCAAAATGTAATCTAAGGGCAGGATTTTTGAGGTAGTCTAGATGATGTTAAATGAGAAAAATATTTCATGAACAAGAAAACAAATATATAATTCAGAATTCCATGCAACCAGCACAGAATCTTACATTAAAGCTGTTGTCTTCTCCAATCCACAATGCAAACATCAAGAAGTCATTCAAGATCCCTTCCAACTCAAACCATTCTGCGATTCTGAAAAGATCTGGGAATCTCAGGCTTGACATACAGGTCAAAATAACTGCCTCTTAACGCAGGTCACTTACTTTGGTTTTGATGAGAAGTGGAAGTGGAAGTAAAAGCAGTGGGGTGAGGACAATGAGCAGGAACCTTCGGTAAACCAGGAGGTAGTTAAAAATCTTCATGGTTGACGACTAGTAGAGGAACTTTCCTGCAGAAACTGCCAAAAAGTAGGTCTGACTTTAAATAGCTGACTCTGATTAATATTTTTCCAAGCTATCACCTTTAGCCATTGCTAAAGCAGGCAAGTAAACCAAGTTAAAATTAAATCTTGCTCTTTATTGTTTTAGTGCGTTTATTAACAGTAGGTTGATAAGATAAGTGTTCATCATAAACCAAGGCTAGATGTCAGCCTCCTCATGACTTTCTCTCCCTGCTCTTCCTCATAACAAGTTTATGTAATTAGAGCAGGTTTTAGACAACTAGATAACGAAAATTTTCAGGTGCTCCCCCAGTCGCTGTTGGTTTCAGCAGGAAATAAAAATGTCAAATATACACAGAATATATGTTCAAAACCAATTAAGGCATTGTGTGAAAACATATGCAAGATCATTTTACTGAACAGGATTTAAAATTCTTCATTTTCATCTTCATCTGTGGAGATATTAAAGACTTGATAAGACAATATCCTGAAGCAACCTGACCTAGCTCTGAACTTTGACCTGCTTTGAGGAAAAGGTTGGACTAGATGACCTACAAAAGTCCCTTCCAGCCTTAGTCTTTCTATTGATTATATCTGTCTAGAATTGGAAATACATGAGAAAAACAAGGTTTTTCTTCTGTCTTGCCTGTCAAGGAGTGTATGATAGTTCATTTTCTCTTCTCGTACAGAAACAGGAAAAGGTGTTCCATGTACATCATATAAAGCTTTGAGGAAGGCCAAGACTAGGAGAGTTTTTGAGGCAAGAGTAAAAAATAAATAAATCCTTTTGCCTGAATTTTTCTTTTTTCAATAAAAGAAAACTTTGTACAGTTCTCGTAATGCAACAGAATAGCATCAAATAAAGAAGAGGGAAAGGCAGGAAAGAGGCTTGTATGCTATCTGTGGCTGCAGATCAAAAGGGGAAAAATGCACTGTTTCATGCTCAGGATCTTGCATGAAGCAGAAAATTGGAAGAGAAGACAGATAGAGTTTTTTGAGCTACCATCAGAACCATCCAAAGGCCAGGTAATAAGGTAGACTTTTACTATCTATATAACTTTTTGATTATAAAGATCCCACGTGTCAGGGTACAGACAAACCAAGTGATCAGATTGCCAATGTTGCACACAGACTTTTGGCTTTGGAAAGACAGGACTTCAGTTTTACTAGGAAACCATTGTTTCACATCTGACTAACAGGAAGAAACTGATTGAAACCACAAAGGTGGGAAATAATTTGAGGATGAAAGTAGTAATGAAATAACAGCTTTTTCTACTGTACAGAAAGAATTGGTAGAAGAGCTTTGATACAACCTGGGGAGCTGAGACTGGGACCCCCTGAGAAGACAATGTAAGGCAGTGGTGTCAAACTCATTTTCACGGGGCAGCGAGGGGGCACATCAGCCTCGTGGTTGCTTTCAAAGGGCCGAATATAATTTTAGGACTGTATAAATGTAACTACTCCTACATGTATGCAGTCCTAAAATTACATTTGGGCCCTTGAAGGCAACTGCGAGGCTGATGTGGCCCCCCTAGTCAAAATGAGTTTAATACCCCTGATGCAAGGGATGAAGAAGTTCAAGTGAACTGGTAGCTTTTAAAAGGGACTGTTCTACATATATTATGACAAACCTGTTTTAAAGACTTGAGAAACAGTGAGCAGAGAGGGACACGATTGTGGCTTCATCAAGGAAGCTTCAAATATCCAAAAATGAAAAAGGAATTGCATGAGACCTGGAAAAATTAGTGTGTGCTCTGAGGAAATAACAAAATGCAGATTAATAAATTCAGGAAGATTGTTGTGCAAAATATATTTCAGTTGGAGATGTCAAAGAAAATTTCTGCAAAAACGCCAGAAGTAAGAAGAAAACAGAGGAGAGTGGAGGGATTTAGTAAACAGAAGGGAAGACAAACTGCAGGCAGTCCTGGAGTATTCAGCACTTTCTTTGCTTGAGTCTTCACAAAGGTAAATGACAGTCAATTCTCTAATGAAATAAATTTTAACATGGAAAAGGGAATGCACTGTGGGCATGGTGCTGGTGGGAGTGCTGAATATTTAGACTTAATATATGTATTCAAGTCAACAGTTCTAGATGAAACTCACCCATAATTCATGGGTGAGAACTCATGCAGTAATCTGAGAACTATTTTAGAATATATTTGAATATATTCTGAAATGCCATATATTTGAAAAACTGTGGAGGATCACAAGTTCCTAGAGAATTGGTCAGGTATACATGGAAATAAAATGCAGCTAATATGTCACATGAAATCAATCTAATTTTATTATTTAATGGGGCAACTAGCTTAGTGATTGAAGATACAAAATATATGCATTTTATTTTATTTTAATACACTTTTTAGATTAACTAAAACCAATTCAGAAATAAACACCGAGAATACTCTATGGGAAATGATGTTTGGGTGCGCAACTGATAAAAAAATAATTATTCTTGAAGAGCAGTTACAAATGTTTCACATTCATATTTAGATGGCTTTTCAAATGGCGTCTTTAAAAGGTCTATTCCGATTAAATTTCTAGCCCCTATATTGTTTAGTGGTTGGAATCATAAAATAGCAATGGACAGGACAAAGATAATAATAATTAAAATACTGAAAAATGGATGCTTTTCCCCTCTTCCACGTGTCCAGCGACTGCTCCATTACAGCGTGACGAGGTCTACCAGGTTGCCTTTAGGAGGGGTCATGTTGTCCGGAAAGAAGTTGACCAACGCATCAAACAGCTGAGTTCTCTGTGCGCACGTGTGGTCGACATTGGAAAATCCAAGAGCGGTGAAATCCGAGCCAGACTTAAATAACGCAGAGGCGAGAAGCTGAAACTCTTTTATCTGCTATTAGACCACAAATGCAGGTTTTCTCAGCATTCTCAGACAATCACGGCTATAGCAAAATGTCATGTGGAGATAGGTGTGCACATTTCAGAACAAAAGGGAAAAGGACAAGAGACTTCCAGTAGTAATCCAAGTGAATTACTCCTGGTGATGCAGTAGAAATCGGCCTGCAGAATTCACATTGAATTTCTCAAGTCCGTCTGCAGGGCCTTGGTCACAGACCTGCAGTCAGCCACCAGACCTGGCCAGAGCAAAACTTGGAGTTAAAAGGAAGAGGGTTCCTTCCAAACTTCCAAACTGAGACATTTCTGAAGCAGTCAGGCTTCTCAGTAACCTGAGAATGGATCAACAGATAGATGCTCAGTTAGATAACGAATTTGTAGTGGAGTAAGTTCAGTGAAGGAAGGCTGAAGGATTTCTGAGAGACTATGGAGTTTGACACAAAACTTTCCTTATAGACAGGAACCAGAAACAAGCAAGGGTATGGAAAGCTTTTTGCAAGGACCTAAAACATACAGCTCTGCATGTGAAGAGGAAAGGAATACTAATGCGATTTGAGATACTACTGAAAGATTAGGGAAAAAAATGATAAACGTAGTTTTTGCAACAATTAAAAAAAAAAAAAAAAAGAGGAGAAGTTTGTAGGGAGAAGGAATATTTCTCATTATAGCATCCACTGTTAGCTGATCTGGGTCAGTTTTTATTCCTTACTCCCTAGCCTCATTGGAATGTTTTAATTATTTTTGTTATGTATTAACTGTGGACAGCTCCTCTGTGTTTTCTCAGTAGCTGAATTGAGTTTTCTGGTTCATCTCCATAGACCTCAGGAAAGCCTGTGGGAATGATCCCTTTATGCTGAAGATTTTTCCAGATTGCTGTATTTGCAATCTGACTAAGGACTGTGATTCCTCCTTCATACTTGAAGAAGGGCTTATACACTCAGAAACTCATCATTTTGTGGAGCAACACAGCAGAGGAAGTGTTTGAGAGAGAAGAAATAAAAATTCAGGTTCTTCTAAAAATTTTGCCATAAGATAAAGCAAGATCAAAGGATTTTTATGAGAGATACAGTTATTGGGAATAAAATGGCAAGACGGGCATCATCACATCCCAATAGATATGACCAATAAAATAACAGTCATGTCCCCACTGTTTAGCAAAAAAGAAACCCAAACCTTCCTAGGCATTATGGGATTCTGGAGAATGCATATTCCAGGTTACAGTCAGTTTGCAAGTCCTCTCTGTTGAGCGACACAAAAGAACTATCTTGGATGAGGTCTTGAGCAACAACAAGCTGTCGAACAGATCAAACAGCAGATAGTTCACGCAGTAGCTCACGGGCCACTCCAGATGGGACCAGATGTGAAAATGTTCTCTATGCTGTTGCCGGGGAGCATGACATACACTGGAGTCTCTGGAAGAAAGCACCTGCAGAGACCCAACATCAGGTCCTAGGGTTTTGGAGCTGGTTGTTTAGGCATTTCACTCAAAGACTTGTGTACAGTTGGGTAGTGCAGAAAAATGGGGAGATCTAGTGTATATCCAAAGAAACTAAACCAATCGATAAACGAGACTGCATAAGAATTATAAACTTCATTATTATTGAATAATTAGCTCTCGCTCCCTCCTCACCATTGCAAAAAGTGGAAAACATCTCCAGTTTTGATTTGCCAGTGCCTGGGATCAAGAGGTTTCTGTATTGCCAGAGAAAAATTAAATACCTTTAGCATGAACCCAACATTGATTGCCACCTTTTGAAAGATGCCATTGAGAATAAATGTTTACTAAGTAGAAAACATAGAAATTAAATCACAAGCACTAGCTCCCCAAGATCTGGCATATTCTGCAAAGTTTTTAACCATCTCAGGAAATTTGACCTGGCTGCTTCCTATTTTTACCACTCATTATCTTTCCTCAAAAGTGCAACATCTTTTTGGACTGAAAACGCAATATACATCCCCAGAAAATACATTTGAAGGGAATGAAAATTGCCTTCTCCCTCCCTTTCTCTCTGGTACAGATGTGAAAGCAGAGAAGTGAAAACAGTCAGAATTACACCCAGGATCAGCGGTGGAAGTGGGTGTGTGGCCACAAGTGTCTCCCACCAGAGACACAGCATCTCCCATCAAATCAATGGTGAAGAGGAATGATGATGCGAAAGTTCTGGGCCTTGATCAAGATTTGCTTCTCTAAAAACCACTAGCGAATCAAAGAAACAGATGCTGGGAAAAAGTAACAGCATATCTAAGACTTAGCACTTAGGGGTGTTGGATGAAATCTCATCCTGAAGTGCTCCCATTTCTAAGTGCATATCCAAAATTATGACAGACAACTGCTCCAACAAGTCTAAATGCTCTAAAAACTCTATAAGTTACTAAATCTTTGTGGAAATGCAATTTGATACATTTTAAACTATGTTTTTTTCAATTTTCCATTGCTGTTTTTTTTCTAAACTGTTTCCTAAGGAACAGTCTCTTCTAAGCTTAACAGAATGCTATCAGGAACAATGATATTTGTATGGAAAAGAAGGTAAACTGTCATGCAGAGCAATCGGAAAAAAAGTACCTTTGTGGAATTTTAATGGCATGAGATTCAAGACTCCGAACAACATGTGAGCTTTATCTCCAGACTGAGGATGGAAGCTTCTGAAATAATTTGGATGTTGCATTTGTGTGATCTTGGCCTGATATGCTAAAGAGTGGTAGTTTAAAAAACCCTACAAATCACTTTTTCTTTCCAATTTTCCTTGCATTTCTGTTTCTGAACTACAAAACTGCTGGGAAAGTGCTATTTGGAAGAGATTATTGACAACTTTAGGAGAAGCAGTTCACAGAAACCAGATGAAATCTCTTTTCAGCAGGTGATGAGAGAAGAAGAAACCTATTTCAGAATCTGACATGTTGAATGTATTTCAGGACTCCTTACTGCATACAAGCAAACCAAAGCAAAGAAAAAGAACCAAAAAACAATGACTTGACTTTGATAATTTTAAAGACTGAAAAGTTTACTATTCATTGTAAGCACATTCAATCATTCCTTTTAGTTTTAAATAAAAACCCACTGTGCCTGAAGGACATCAGTGCCGCAATTTTTCAAGCTGACCTGTACTTACAGCCTTTTTCTTTGAATCAGTTCAAGTACTTCAGCAATTACTATAAAATCTTCCATCTTTCTGAAGCAGAATCCTCTCTTCTAATGACACTAGATAGTACAGAGGCCCTCCAATATACTCATTATTCATCCCGAGTATTCTGTTCATGTGGGTCTTCCCACCAGGATCACTGGCCAGTGACAAAAAGTAGTATTTCCAAGATGTAAACTACATATAAACTTCCAGTAGAAACATAAAACACAAATTAATAGGCACATCCTGAAAGCTTAAGAAGGCCCAGTTACTTGAGACTCATTGTACTGCTTCTCTCAAACAACTCGTTGATAATTCTTCTCTTCACCTCTGAACTAGCTGTAAATGAGTTAACTTCGGAACTGGAAGCAATATAGCTTAATGAATGCCATATTGTGCCTACAGTAAATAAGTTCTGCTGAGAGCATTAGCTGGATGGACAATGATGTTAACCAGGTGAGTCCAGTTCCACATACTGGAACCCATCCTGAAAACCTGCCTGGGGAATCTGCCACTCAGCTTGCACAGTACAAGTCATTTACTAAGCCAGGGCATCTCTTCTGAGCTCAGTATGAGCCTTTTGATAAAGGAGCTGCCGTGCTTCCACTTTGCCCAATGTTTTGCTCCATTCTCATTCCAGAGGCTTCACTGGATGCCTCGGCCTCCCTTACATGATTGTCCAACGTGCTCCTTTTAAGGACAACAGTCATTCTGCTTTTGGGCAATTGATGTCTGTGCTCCTAAATTCTGGCAAACTTCCCTTGTCAATTGGCAGTACATGATGAAAGAAAAAAAAACAAGCTTCCAAAAACTTTCCATTTTCCCGCATATCCTGCTCACTTACTGAATGGGCGGTGTTATAATTCTTTAAGACACACGTCCTCCAGGCTGCTGTCATGAGACTGGCACAAAACAAGAACACTACCCTTGAATCTCTTATAGGCCTAATTCACCATTTAATGACTTTTTGCCTCCCTAAAATACGGCTTCCGTGTTTGTTCTTGTTGAATGATGGCTGTTTAGTTGGTGCTGTGTGAATCCAAGGCTGCTGGGTGCACAAAAACCTTTAACCTGCAGTGGATCTGCATGGGCAAGTCTTTTTACCAGAAGAGACACTCCCAAAGCCTGGACAGCTCTGTGTGCACACTAGAGTGGCTATATAGGCAGATCTGTTTGCTGTGCACCACAGCCTAATGATCTCCTGGAGGTTTTTGCACAGACTTTTCAGACTTCTTCCCACTGGAATATGTACATTCCTCATGTAACAAGGTGATAGAGACTGTGCTAGAGTAAACAAAGATTTGTAAGCCTCTTAATTTCATGAACTGCGACTAAAATATCTCAAACTTACAAAACACAATTTGGCAGCGAATTTCAAAACATATTTCTGAAAATAGTGTACAATTTTCAGCAAACGATCTGAGCTACAAAAAACAGATGACACCAGATTAAACACCATACCATGCTTTTTATTTTTATCATTTCAGATGAATAATTTTGTTTTAAAATTAGTTGCACTTTATGACTCGCAGATCAGGGGTTTCATTTCTGTAAGACTGTGTGCTCAAGGTCAGGTTGGACAAGGCTTTGGCAACCTGGTCTAGTGAAAGATGTGCCTGCCCACAGGGTGGACTTGATGATGTTTAAAGGTCCCTTCCAACCCAAATCATTCTAAGTTTAGTCTCATACAGAATACAAAAGCAACAGGAAAAAAAGTCTGCCTAGAATGGCACTATAAAATGCAGTTTTGTTTGCAGGGGACTTTTCTTCATGATGGCAAAATCTATTTTACACCATCTTCTATCAATTAACATCTGAGTCAATAGTACCATAATTATGTCTGTTGAGAAGCAACATGACAAGGGAAAATATTTAAATCATTTAATCAGTTGTTTGCTAGCTTAAGTGCTTTTTGTTGTTTCATTATTTCAGGTGATGACAGATGATTAGAAGTGGTATAATTGTGCTTTTTGCTATTGATGCTGTCTGTATGTTGATGACATGCTAATGTCATCAACCATGATGGCTTTTGCCTAAGACGTTTGATCAGTTTGTGTTATTGTTGAGGAAAGTTGTTAATCAGCCAAAACAGTTAACTATTTTCTGTGACTTATACTCAGAACAAAGTTCAACTTCCACTTCCTTGGAAACTGCAGAGGATAAATCGTTGCAAAGATGAGTAACAAATTCATCCTGGTGAAACAAAAAATTGAATAAAAATAATTCGTCAAAAATATGTAGGAACTTCTACTGAGCAGCGTCACTATGTAAAATTCTCACTGGAGTTATTATTCTAAACTGATCATTCTTAAATTTGATTTTTTTTCATAGTCACAGATAACTTTAACAATTTGCTCCCTTTCAGTAAAAGACATTTTGTATTTCCATTTTATTAATACACTTTAAATGCCCTTAGTTTTCTTTAATATTCTTCCATTCTGTTTACCTTTGTGGGAAAAGATATGTCTTTTTTTTTTTTTTTCAACCCCAAGGGGCATTTTAATGATCAAGCTTCTATTATGTTAACTTTATGCTATCCACATTTGTATGAGAATATAGCGGAAGAATGGAGAGGAGCATCACTGTAAATATGCTCAAGCAACTGCTCTGTCTGTAGAAAAACCACATACTCATCACTAATTATTTTACTGGCCTTGTGTGCTTGACAAGTAGAACCTCTGTGTTAGATAACACAGGCCTGTGAGAAACTCTGAGGCACCTTATAATTATGTCTGAGATTCCTGCTTTGCTGTAAAAAAGAGCAGAGCACACCAGGAGGCCTTGAAATACAAGAAAAAGCAGCAGACCCAGTGATCTTCTACCAGAGCTGAATTCTGCAGCATCTGCTTGTGTCACCTCAGTCCAGGAGCCTGGATGCTGTTTCGGGGATCCCCCGGTAGTGAGGTAACTAAAACAAATTTGCTCTTTGCAATTGCATTCGTGGCCTTTGGTTGTTTCTTATGACCTGTCTGTGTTGGCTGACACAACATTCAAGCCATAGGATTAGATCTTCCCCTGCCTTGATCCAAAACTTCACATTAATACTTTATTCCCCAAAATGGTATCTGTTTTTCATGAACATCCACATGAAAAAACGCATCTTACAATGGTTAGTTACGTGTAAAGGTTGGACTTCATGATACTTTTGAGTCTGG
Organism: Pampusana beccarii; assembly: GCA_013399365.1. NCBI lineage: Eukaryota > Metazoa > Chordata > Aves > Columbiformes > Columbidae > Pampusana > Pampusana beccarii. The sequence goes on from VWYH01001518.1 coordinate 717,182, forward strand.
AAGTGTTTCTTCTCTGTCGTCTTATGTGCTTTTTGTCTTTATCAAGTTTACCAGTCTGTTAGACAAGCCCATCCAAAGCCTTCTCATTGACAGACATATCTTCTAGTTAACCTTCAGTCACACTTTCCTCGTTCCTTCCTTCAATTTTCGGCCATCTTTTGTCTCTCTTTCAGCGACGAGTTATCATCAACAACAAAATTGTGACAGTCATTTATGTTTATAAGGTCCGGAGAATATTTCAAAGCCGGGTTTATCTCAATCAAGAATTTATTTCCTAATCTTTCACTAATTTTGGAGAATAAATGCACAGATATACTTACTTAGGAATTCTTTGTAACCTACACTCTCTCAGAAAAAAACCCATGACATCTACCAGCAAAACAAAACACACAAGCTCTCCCTTCTCCCCATGCTGCAGCAAACAAACTCGACTTACAATAAAATCGACTTGTGAATTCTCGGAGCTAGCTGAACATATTCCTCTTTTTACTCATTCAGTGGGAACTCTGTCAACATCTAGTAAACACTGCGCCAGCTTGGCTCGGCAGAGTGTCTCCTGTGCTGCCAGGAGGCTGGTTGCAAATGTGGGCTCCTTATGTGCCCCAGGCCAGGCAGCCCAAATGTAATGGAGCAAATCGCTGCTTGGGGGAGAGAGTAGGTACTAGCACACATGTCACATCACTAGCCCCACTTAGTGAGGTCAGGGAATTTTCCTGTTAACGAAGTTTAAATTTCAGGCTGAGACAGCAATGACAAGAGGAGGCTGCAGCCACACAGCCTCCACTGGGGTGGGGTAGGAATGGGTGGAGACACTCTCTGCTCCTGTCTTCACGCCCATGTCCACATGTGCTACTGACTGAAATCAATTTCAGTTAAGGTAACTTAACTAAATTAAGGTAGCTATGTCGGTAATAACAGATCTTAAGAATACTCCAAAATGCAGATGTAGTGCTGGGATGTTTGCATCTACATCCTCATTGTCCATGTCAAGAGTGCTCCGGCTTGCAGCCACAGCAAGACCTGCTGCTATCACATTAAAGAAAGGAAGCTCAACTTTGAAGAGTAAATTCCTCTTGATAAGAATATATTTTCATAGGTTACTTTTTTTTTTCAGCATTATCGCAGGGATTTTCTGAAAGAGTAACAGACTGGCAGGAAAAAAATCACCTGAGAAGTTATTTTCTAAAAGGTTCATGCTTGTGAGATGAAGACTGACCAAACATTAATTCTCCTATACCCACGGAATTAATCTGCATGAATTAGCAATTGTATGCCTTAACTTAGACAAGTGTCAGCGACTTCTTATCTTACAGGAAGATTCACTAAGTTTGGGAGCAATCCTGTTAATGTGTCATGAGACACGCAATGTAAGACTTCACATGCCGTGATGCAAAAGGCTTTTTCTTTTGAAAACCCTGTTTCTGTGGGATACAAGTACAGTCCCATAACAAGAGAGCGTATGTGTACCTATGTTATTTATCAACAGTGGAGTAAAACACTAATTTCAATGAAGACATGTATTTCAAGACAAACATATTTAAACTATTAAAGACTAAAATTCAGATGTGAAATCACACTATAAATCTCCCTTTGAACACTGTAGTGTGTCTATTAAAGTAATACAGAAAAAATAAGAAGAGAAAAATATTAATCAGTAATTGCTGAACCATTACTATTTTCGTTTAAAATAGACCAAGATCAGAGATCAGGTCCACAGTTGCACTGAACCAGATTTCAAGGCTCTTCCAATTTGCCTCATTTGAATAAGTATTGAACTTCAACAGCTTGAAAGATCAGGGAGCACTAATAATGATGCTTGGTTAGTACACATCCCCTTCTCCCTTATTCTGAAATAATTACTTATTTCAGGTTCAAAGCAAGCTGTAAATTAATGTTGTCGGGCCATGCCATTTTTGTGGAAAGATTCAGAATTCTTGCTTGCTCCTAAGAGGATATATTAAAATGCAGAAAAATGCTATTACTTTGTATTACAAGCAATTCTGAGCCTGTACTTAAGATATTTTAAGATTTTTTTCCTCTGTGTGTGCATTCCAAGTCTTCAGCAATTTTTCATTTAAAGCTTACCTGTGTCATCCTTTGAAGCCAACAGGCGTTCTCAGCACACAGTGGGCACCTAACAAATAACAAATCTATTCAGTTATATTGCAGCCTGGGGGAATATTCACATTCCCTCAGGAGCTGGCCTTGATGGAAGAAAGGATAGAAGCCTCGGTGATTCCCCGCAGAAGTGGAAAAGCATGGGAAATGCTACAGGAGCACAGCTAGGAATTCTGAAATGTATTGCTTTGATGAACACCACCCACCCAACACCTGGCAACGTTCTGCAGAAGCCTCTCAGTCCTGGTGAGAAACTTTCTTCCAGCCTCCAGCAGAATTCTGCAGAAGTTGGTCTGCAGTAGAGCCCCGGAGTTCCCTTGTTCCCTGCCAGCTCAGTCATGCGAGGCTGAGCTTCCAGCCTCTGGGGTCAACGGGCTCGTGCAAGTTTACATCAGTGATGGGCAAGGCTTCTCCAGCAAGTGATTTCAACAAATTTTAGGAGATGGATTTACAATCATGTCAGTTATTAACTTTGTGTAACAGATATGAAGCAAGGATGAATGACTGTATGATCTAGATCTTGCTGTATCAGTAACAGCATTGCATAGAAACTTTCTCAGGTAGCCAGGCTACTTTTCCAGCAGCAGCTGCCAATGCCAGCTGGATAATTTAATTTTGGAAACACATCATGCCTTAGAGAGATGAGTTCACAGAATCACAGAATCACAGAATGTTAGGGATTGGAAGGGACCTCAAAAGATCATCTAGTCCAATCCCCCTGCCGAAGCAGGACACCTAGGTGAGGTTACACAGGAAGGCGTCCAGGCGGGTTTTGAATGTCTCCAGAGAAGGAGACTCCACAACCTCCCTGGGCAGCCTGTTCCAGTGTTCCGTCACCCTTACTGAGAAGAAGTTTCTTCT